>JAMLFT010000727.1:0-37224 GCA_026544285.1 Pachyrhizus erosus | reverse complement strand
CTTTAACAGAAGGCCTAATTTAATTCCTTATGTTTTAAAAATACTTCAATGTGACCTTTTTCTCCAATTGAGACTAACACATTAAAATGTTTTTAAAAAAATATGGGACCAAGAAATTTTGAAAACCTAATTAAAAGATTAAATTGAATACGAAAAGAATCACATTAAAATATTTAAAAAATAAATAATTAAACCGAAATTTTTATTAAAGATTAACCAAATTAAATAAAATATATAAACAGAGGGATTAAATTAATAATTTAATATAAACTTATTTATTCTTCAATTATTGATGATTTTAAGTCATCACAAAGCATAGAAAATTTTAATTTATAATTTTTTTAATCATAGAAAGAGCATAAAGAAAGTAATATTTAATTATTTTTTTAATTATTATTATTATTATAAATAATTTTATGTTAATAATGCACTTTAAGTTTTTTTTATAGCATCAACCATTATAATTGATTTAATAATACTTTTATATATTAACTATTTCATTAAGAATATTTACAAAATAAGACTTCACTTTTTGGATTTTTCTTGTGAGTAATTTATGCAGGAAAATTTTTATGAGTTTTGCAATTTTTTTCAAATTTTTATGCAAATTTTATTATGTTGTACAAAATTATGATTATTCATAAAACTTTTATTTCTTTTCTCATATTGCAGTACATATTATGTTTTGTATAAAACTAAAAAGCTAATGTTTCTTGTTATTTTTTAAAAAAACGTTTATAGATATTTGTTTAATCAGTAGAAAAATATAAAAATCATAAATAAAGAAACATGATGAGTGTTACCAATAAAATAGAAAAAAATTTTAATAACATAAAACAATTAATTAAAAATATTTAATATTAAAATAATATGATTAAATACTTAAAAAATTCATGAAAAAATAAATTATCAAAATTGTTATATTTAATTTTTATATTATACTTAATTATTTTTGCTTAGGCATGACAATGAGGCAGAGTAGGACAAGGATGGATATATAATTTTTTGCTCTCCAATCCCATGCATGTCCTCATCCCTGATAAGGATAAAATGTTTTATCCATTACTGTCCCCATTTAAGATCGAGTATATTTGTCATGTCTCCATTCTCGTCCAATACAATAATTACTATTTGTAACAATATATTTATATTTTTTTACTAAATTTAAATTTAAAGTTAATTTTAGATATCATTAAATTAAATAAATCATAAAAATACACTAATTCATAATATAATTTTAGCTCATTCATGATAACTAATTTTTCGAGAATGGATACGAGACTTCTAGTTACATACCTCATCCTTGTTCAACTCCATTTTGAAATATCAAGTAATATCTGTACATGTCTTCATATTTTATCAAAGCAAATATTTTCTATTAAAAATAAGATAGATACTTATGAATATGATTATTTTTTCTATTCTTATTTCAATCTCTTTAAATATTATTTTCAAACTTTGTCATTATATTGAACCAAACATACCAAGTTGTATCCAAATTAAGTCGGATTTGACTAAACTTATTATCCAATCTAATTATAAACAGATTAGTTTAGATTAGGTCAATTTATGATATAAATATTTTAATTTATAAAAATAGAATTATTTTATTATTATCAAACATTAAACATTACCCAACATCACACTCCAATACGCACAAAATAGCAACAAAAATTGCATAGCATCATAAAACCTTAAGTATTAGATTTATTTTTAGTTGATTGTTTCCCTTAATATTGGAGTTAAATATGATAGAAATACATTTTCTTTAGTTTAGTTTTGTATGTTTTCTGTTTGCGTCTTGGGCCCTTTGGTTAGTTACAAATGCAGTCTGTTTTGTCTCTTGTTAGCTAATATTTGATTTTTTGTAATTCATATATATATATATTGGAAATTTTTAAGAAATGTAGCCTTTTTTTTAATATGAGTGTTTTACTAAGATATAAATATATAATAGTTTTTACAAAATGTCAAGTTACCGGATTGTATATACAGACTCAAATGTTGAAAAATAAAAAATTTAACTCAAAATGATTGAGTGGGTTTGAATCAATTTAAATTCACGAATTACCATAATCTTGAATACCCGTAACTTCATGCTATTGAAGCAAAATCATTTATGATGTAGTTTCGGCCAGAAATCTATATATCTGGTGTCCTTAAAAAAATAAAAACAAAAAACTCCCTTTAATTTCTATGTCAGAATGTACGTTAAATGTCAATAATAATAAGAAAAGTTTCGATAATCAGGATTCAGGCAGGAGCGACAATGTATATATTGTTTGTTAACGAAGGAGTGGCCAATTTACTTTGGTTTCAGTAGTATATAATACATACTAATTTCTTGATCATTTCCATTGGGATCAACATGGATTAGTTAAAATATAAATAAATAAATTACCGGAACGAGGCACAAGACTGGAATGCGTCACAAGGTTGGAGTTGGAAAAGTGCTTCCTCCAAGCGGCAACCAGGCATGTGCAGAAGGGAGAGGCAACGGAAGCCATGTTGAAAATGAGAAATGCAGAACCAGGAGAAGAAGAAAATAGAATCCAAGGTCACCTACTATTTCTATTATGATAACTCTCAATACGTGGGTTCTGTGAACAGTATATGGTGTGTTTTATTATTTTAAAAAAGATTAGATGCTATGATTGCTTTCTTTAAAAGTATTGATTAACATTAAATCTATATACCTACCACTCTCTACGTACAACTACTTTAATAAACAACACTCGGTATATTTTAATACGATGGAAATAAAACATAAGATGCAGCTGCCATTTTCTTTTTAAATAAATGATGGTTAAAATAATTAGAAAAATATGAAGGCTTACAAAGCACTTAGTCCATATGGCTTCCAATCAAACTTCTATAAGAATTATTGGGAGATAACTTAGAATGATGTGTGACAACTAGTTAGAAACACTTTCATTAACGGTTTCTATGAAAATAAGCTAATGGAGACTTTTGTTGTCCTAATCCCAAAGATTGACCACCCTAAGCATTTCAATTACTTTAGAGTAATTAGTCTTTGTAATGTCCTTCATAAAATTATTTCTAAAGTTATTATTAAAAATCTTCGTTCATTTCTAGAAGATGTCATTAGCCTCTTCTAGGGTAACTTTGTACATGGAACAGGTATAACTAATAATGTTATTATTTCCCAAGAAATTGTTAATTTTATGCATAAGTCCAAAACTAAGAATGGTTTTACAACCTTTAAGATTAACTTGGAGAAAACTTATGATAAAGTTTGATGGGATTTTCTAAAAAGTGTCTTGAATAATTTTGGCTTCCCTCAAAATACCATCTCTTTGTGCAGATATTAAATTTACTTCTCTATATTTGGTTTATAGTAAAGTAAAAACTAAGAGCTTTAATCATACTTAAGAATTAAGAAAAGGGGATCCTCTTTCCCCTAACCTTTTTGTTATATGTATAGAGAAACTATTTTTTCATATCTAACAACTTATTGATGAAGGGACTTGAAAACCTATTACAATTTCCCATGATGATCCTAGTATATCCTATCTCCTTTCTACAAATGACCTATTTTTCTTTTGTAGGTCTAAAAAATCTCAACTTTGCATTATTAGCTCTATGCTAGAAACTTTCTATATATAGTCTGACTTAAAGGTGAACCCCCACAAGTATAAATTCATGTGTTTTAGTGGAGTGGATAAAAGGAGTAAACAAAATTTTTACTTTACTTATTCCTTTAAAGATGTTAGGGATTGAAGCTTGGCAAGTATCTTAGGTTCCCTATTCTACAAGGGGTTAAAATAAATTCATTCAACTTCAATTCAAAAAAGGCTCATAGAAGGCTAGCCTTATGCAATGTTGGCCTCTTAAAAGGGCAAACTTCTTAATAAAGTGAGGTGCCTCTGTTTGTTTAAATAAATGTGTCCTCTTTTTCCATATATTTTATCAAATTATTTCTTTTTCCAAAGAATGTTTATTATGAAATTGATAAAGTTATCAAGAACTTTTTGTGGTCCTCCTCTAGTGATAAGATAGGATGGAATCTTGTTAATTGGAATATTGCATGTGCTACAAAACAAGATAGGGGGTATAGTGTGTGACACCTATATGACTAACATTCATCTTTTGGGTAAATTTGTTTGGAACTTAACTTTTCAACAAGTTATGGGTTCATATTCAAACCCATAAATATTTGCAAAACTAAACCATGCTTAACACTCTTCAAAACCCAAATTCATCCTATGTATGGAAATACATTTTAAAGGCCAAAGATAACTTGGTGAAGGGCTTCAAATTTTGTTTGGGCAATGTTGATACTTTTATCTATGGAAATTAGTCAAAGATAGGTTACATTTGTCATCAAATCCCCTTTATTGACTTTAGGGATGTCAACCTGTGCCTTAAAGATATATATAAAAATAGTGGTTGGAATATTGTTACTTCAAATACTTGGATCTTAAGTAACCTACACACTTTCCTAGGGTCCATTGTGGATTCCTTTACCTTTTCACTTTGTGATACTTGGACTTGGAGTAATTATAATGTTAAGGAGTATAGTGCTTTGTCGGTTTACCAATGGTTCACCACTTGAACACCTCAAAATGTACCTCATCAACATAGTTTGAAATGGTTATGACTTTTACATGTTCTTTGAAAAATAAATATATTGTTTTCGCTTATTCTCCAAGGCACCCTCCTTACTAATAGCCTTCACATGCATCGTAAGTTATCTAAAATAGCTAGATGTCAAGCTTATCCTCATCCTATAGAGGACATTCTCCATTATGTAAAAGATTGTCCTCATACCAAGGAAGTTTAGATGTGCTTGGGCTTTGTTGCTTGTCGTAATTTCTTGCAAACCAATAATAACATTTGGCTAAAAAGTTAATTTTGTTCCAACTTTTGATTCTTTTTTATTGCTACTATTTGGTAGCTTTGGAGATGGAGGAACAACAAAATGTTTGGTAGGTAAAAGTAATTTTTTCAAGCATATCCCTCTTTTAGAATTAGTTTCGAAAAGCCCTTATGTTCTTGATGTTTATCTCATTGAAACTTTTGGAACAAGAGTTCTTAACCTAAGAACCCCAAATTTGATGGTGATGTAAGGAGTCTCAAATTTGTTCCACTTAAATATTTCTTTCCTTCCTTCTACCTCTCACATTCCTCAATGACCTACCTCCCTTTAATAGACTAAGACTCACACAACAACATCATCATGACTATTTGCCCGTACTTTCCAAAAACCACAAGTAACCTTAAACCACATTTCCACCCTCGCCAAAGATGAAGACGGATCTTATGTTGTGTGTACAAGAAAACTAACAACAATCCCACAAACTCAATCATCTTTTGTGATAAGTACGATCTCACGGTGTATGCTTCCTGCCAATGTCAATCTTTTATCAAAAGGCATTCTCGAGGAAGACAAATTTTGCAAATGATGTCATGTTAGGAAGGACAATGTTAACAAAACACATTGCTTGTTATGCTTAGCAAGCAAGAAAGTGATGAAGTTCATTTGTGGAGGGTGTATAGGTGCACATGGTGTGCACCTTGCTTGTGTTGTGCACCTTGCTTGTGTTGGAGGTGTTCTTTTGTAATCCTAAAGATGGGGAAGGGATCAACTGCTCCAAGGTTTTGAAGAAAAGGTGGTCGATAGGTGTTATGTTTTATTATTATGGATACATATTTTAGTTAAAACTTTAGAAATTTTCTGAAGGCATTAATATATTTTTTTTTAAAAAAAAAGAATGAAATGAGGTACATAATGATATTTTAAAAAAAATTAAGAAATAAAGGTATGCATAAATAATAAAGGGACGTATATTTAACAATAGCACTAGAATTGAAGCATAAGAAAACCAAAATTTTTAAGGCCTTATTATTCTTACACATTTTATGTCACGTTAACTTTGTAACTTTTTGGGTATTTTTTACAAAAATACTTTTAACAAAACTTATTTTCATTGTATTAGGAGTGCAAAAAATTCACTTAACAGAATATAAAAAATCATTTTATTATTTTTTATAAAAAGTTTAACTCACTAGAAACATATTTTTGTTGTATTATTTTTTAAAAAAAAAATTAACATAATGAAAACACATTTGCGTTTTGTCATTCTGTTTTTGTAAAAAAATTTACTCATCAAATGTGTTAAATTTATATGAAAAAATTAATACAATGAAAGTAAGCTTTTGCATCAAAGACTTTGATTATGCAAATGCATAATTCACAAGACATGTCAATCAATTTTACACACAAACGTTATGATTAGAGTAAATCTATTTCTCCTGATTTTTAGGGAGGGGGGGAACGAAGGGGTGGTTTACATATGGATGCAAGGATACAAAGGAATACATCTTTTACTTTGACATATTTCTATTAAAATTTATATGATCATATATTTGTAGATATGAAGTACTTGATAAAGTGCTTAAGAAAATCTAAAATCTGATGTACCTGTAACTTAAATTAATGCACATGCACGTAAGAGGAAGGATTGTTAGTCACGGGTAAACTGTGTTTATGCATTTTGGCCAATGGTAACATGTTTTTGTCAAAAATTTTTGTAAAATTTAACACAATGCTTGTGTTAAATTTTTATTCAAAAAATAAATTAATACAACAAAAATATTCTTTTTATTGTGTAATTTTATTAAAAAAATAATAAAACAAAAACTTATTTTGCTGTGTATGCTGATTTTACATTCTCTAACACAATGGAAACATGTTCCCATCAAAGGTATTTTTGTAAAATAAAATTTTTAAAATGAACTTAACATTCTAGGGTGTGAGAATAAACAACAAGGAGACGAAGTAGGAGAGGCAACAAAAATATGCTAAGAGGTGGTACACTTTTTTTTGTTATGAATAAAAAATAGAAAACATGGAAATAGAAGGAAAGAAAAGAAGAAAAAGAAATATTTTCTCTTGTTAAGTTCTCTAATTAGAGAAGAAAGAGTAATTATTTATTGTAGACCTCAAATTAAAATTTATTTTCTTCCAATTTGGAGGTGAAAGGAAGGAGACTAGCATTTTGGATTAAAAGAACAAAATCACCATTAATATTAACATATGTGCATAATTTTTTAAGGATATTTATTTCATTTTATAAATATATATTTTCTCCCTTTTTTTATCTAATATATTTATGCAAAATAAAAATTATATTTTGATTTTTTTTTCTTATATCAAACAATTAATTTTTTTTCTTCAAGTTTCTTTTTTTCCCACTTTCTTTTGTCAATCAGTGTAAAAGTGAGAGAGTAAAAAAGGAGAGTGACTATCAATAGGGGAAGTGAATTGGGAGATGCAAACTAAAAAAATGGGTGCAAAAAGAAGAAAGAAGGAGATTGGGTTGTTTTAATACGGGGGTAAAGGTATATATGAAAGAAAAATTTTCAAAACATATAGGAGTTGTATTTTGATTTTGAAAAAAACTATGTAAAAAAACAAAAACCCTTGTATATATTGCTGATGTATAATAATATTTATATGAATAGGTTTTGAACTTCTCCTGTTGAACAAAGGCAATTTATATTTATAAATCTCTTTTTTAACAATGCACCTCCTTTTAATTTTATTTTTTCAAAAATACCCTTGGCAATCGCCTGCTCTTGTTCTTCAGTTCTCATCCATCCCTCAAGATCACAACCTTCCCTTCAAATTCCTTCACCCTAAACGTAATTTGTGGCAATGCCAACACAAATTTCAACTCTCTAGCATGGAGGATGTTAACAATCATATTCCAACTGTAGTCATCCAAACTAATGTAACCTCTCTTGCACTCATAATCCCTAGACAAAGAAAAATGTCAGAGTCAAACATGTGATACCTAATGAAATCGCAGTTCAAAAATGGGCCTAACGACCAGCATATATCTCTAACGACGAAAACAGGCTGTGCAAAAAGAATCCGAATTTCCGAAAACAAACTTGTTTAAAAGGGTAATTATAAAAAAAATAAAAAAGTACAAATAAAAATTACTTTTGAAAATTGATTACACGAAAATGGGCCTATTATAATGGGCTTCTGCAATGTGAAATAGACTGACCCATGTGGTTTGAACAGATCTGACACCCCTTTAGAGTTCTAACCCTCTTTAATTGCATTTACACCTACCCACCAAAACTCTGAACTGAACAAAGGAGAATGGTAACAACTCTGCCCTCTCTACTTTAATTCACCCTGGACAAGTCTTCTTGTGCTGTTTTTCTCGCACGCTCTCAGCATGCGATGTTTTTGTGTCTTAATTAGTAGCAGCAAGATTTTGAGGCTGTCATGACCCAGTCTATGGCACTGCAATTTGTTCTCCTTCTGCTTCCTTTGCTTGCTGTTGCTGCTCATGGACTCGCTTCCAATGCGGTGAGTGTAATACTATTAATAATTTATTTTAAAAAAAGCAAATTGAAAAAGAAGTGATGGTTTTCTTAAAATCAGCAAATGAAACATGTGTTTACTTTTTTTTTTCTAAAAACAAAATGTTTTACGCTGTTAACCAATTTGTCGAAGCTCTGTCTTGCTTGCAGACTCTGAACGAGACTTGTGGATACTTCGATGGTTCTCTCAATAGAGACCCTAAAGGTACGATTTCTTATGTTACTTGAATAAATCTGCACAATTGATGTTTTAGAAATTATTATTATTATTATAGTTCCTTCTATTCAAAACCGTTGATGCTTGAGGTTTTGCATATTGATTATGAAAAATCATTGGATGCCTTTGATTTTAGAGGAATTTCACATTTCACTAAATTATCTCTTTCAGTTTTACTGGTATTATTGTTTCGTGTTATTTTTGGTGAAGATACCATGAGACAAGGTTAAAATTGAAAACAAAAAATGCTTTCTTCGCTTTGAAAAGTGATAAATAATTTGAAACAAACTAAAACTTTTGAATGGACAGTTATTTTGAAATGGAGTCAGTATGTCTATTGTTTAGAGTGTTAATCAAGGTTTAGAAAACGGTCCATGACTGCGATTTTGGTTGTGTCAAGGATTTTCGTTGCGGCCACATTTGCTCAGGCCACACTTCAAACCTTGAAGTTAATTATGCGATAATATGTTGAGTATTTTAATGCAAGGTAATTAAGTTAGATGCGGGTACATTTTACTATAATTGGGATATTTAAAAACGTTATTAGCATACCAAAAATGCGTTCCTTGTCATTAATATGTTTGCTAGAGGTAATTGTGGCTTCTCGGGAGAATTGATTAATGCATCAAAGATGCACTTGCTATTGCCAGTACCGGTGCTATTGCTAGTACCAGTACATCTAAGAATTCTTAATCAGTTGGTTTAAATAGCCTTGGACTGTGGAGCCAAGGAGTATCCCAAAACTACACTGAGGTATTGACGGCAATTCTCAAATACACTGAGGTATTCTCAAATATCACAGAACAGAATGGGATACAATGAGATAAAATGCAGTAGAAACTAAGGGAAAAACGAATTATCTACTCTTTTTAACGGTTTAGGGTTTACTATTCATAGAAATGTGGTTGAAGATGAAAATTGATCTGCATCCAATATAATACATTAGTAATTTATGTAGTTGCTAGTTGATTTAAACCATAGATTTAAATCACGCGCTATTGCTTGCGCAGCAATTGCGGCTTCCAGTTGCTATGTCAACCATCGCAGAGCAGATCTGAATTGCAGTGGTCAACCATTTTTGTTGACAATAGTGGGCACAGCGGTCACTTTTTGAGCAGGTGTGGCTTCTTTTAGTTTTCCAGTGAGGCAGAAACGTTCTGCAACTTCCAGCGAGGCAGAGGTGTTAAAAAATATATATATACACTGTTGTCTGCTGTTTTGTCCACTCATAGTTACTAACTGAATAACAGACTGTAAATAATCTGCTATTAAAAACCAAGCAAAACTTACAAGCTAACTAATACACAAGCTAATTACTATAAAAGCAACCAATTATAACTAATTGGCAGGTTCTTTCTCCTAAGTGATTTTGCATCTATTGTGCCATGATTCATAATGCTTCTTAATTTTTCAATTATATGTATGATGTATTCTATCTAAATTCTAACACATTACATATTAATATCTGATGATGCTTGAAGTAACATTTTGATAATTTTTTCTATACTTTGTCTAAATTGACTTTTAATAATAATGCTTTAGTATTCAAATATTATATTATCTCCTCTCGTTGTGCAGTACCTTGTCCAATTGGTTGGGTTATGGACCCTAACAAGACCAAGTGCTTTCTCCATGTTGGGAGGCCTCAATCTTGGAATGACTCAGAGACCTGTTGTAGTAAGTATGGTGGACATTTAGTGTCATTGACATCGCTTAAGGGGCTACAATTTGCTCAGAGCCTATGTGGTGAATCTATAAATAGTTGCTGGATTGGTGGGCAAAGCCTTAACTCTACATCTGGTTATCAATGGGTGTGGTCTGACAGTTCACCGTGGAATAACTCCACATATCCAGTGGTCGATGTTCCACACCATTGTAATGGAACTGGACTATCCTGTCATAGGAACAGTACAGACAATTTATGTACAGTAGTAACAAATAATTCAAACTCTCTCATGGCTGAGAGATGCGACAATCCTCATGCTTCTCTATGTATTCTTGATATAGGTATGTTTGTTTTGTATATATCACTGCCATTTCTCATTTTACATTCATTAGAAATTCGGTATTATATTTTCCTATTCTTTTTATTCTCTTCCCAAAAAGGTGTCTTGTTTTTGAGAAATATGTTATACTGTTGCTTATGTTATTTTTATTCCTCCTTTTCTTTTCTTCTATCTTTAGCAAATTTTTTAATCATGATTGCTGACCAAACTGTTTACCTATCTCAGATACAAAATATAGCCAAATGCACCGTCGCAGGGCATACCTTATCATCCTTGCAGTGGTGAGTGCCTTGATACTCTCCACTACATTAGCAGTGGTAGTTTGGCTTCTTGTATATAAGCGAGGCAAGAAAAGAAGACGGTCTAGAAAACTATCCATTCCAGGAGCTTCGCTTCCATCATGGAAAGTCTTTACCAAAGAGGAATTGAGGTCAATTACAAAGAATTTCAGTGAAGGTAACCGTCTTGTTGGGGATACCAAGACTGGTGGTACATTCAGTGGGTTGTTATCAGATGGTTCAAGGGTTGCAGTTAAGAGATTAAAGAGGTCAAGCTTTCAGAGGAAAAAGGAGTTTTATTCTGAAATTGGCAGAGTTGCTAGGCTTCGCCATCCTAATCTGGTGGCTGTGATGGGATGCTGCTATGATCACGGTGACCGCTACATTGTTTATGAGTTTGTAGCTAATGGGCCCTTAGATAAATGGCTACACCATATACCAAGGGGAGGTCGCAGCTTAGATTGGGCTATGAGGATGAAAATTGCAACAACACTTGCTCAAGGAATTGCGTATGTTCAAAATATACTTTTTCTTTCCTAACTTTCTGCATGTAAATTTAGAATTGTTTGCTTTCCTTGTCAAGATGCATATTTTCACTCAAAATAACAAAAAAATTGTTATGATATAATTATTTTTTTGCTGTAACTGTAGGCATCTAGGTCATTCTATGTTGGTATTCATATTCATTCCCTATAATTTGTACTGCATTTAATTTATAAGATTGGGAATTTCAAATGGAAACATTTAATTTAATACTTAGGTAGCATTTGGTTCATGGATAAAATGGAATGAAATGCTTTGTTCCATTCTGTTCCCCTTGGTGTTCCACCCTTTTCAATGGAACCAGAGTTCCATTTTTCAACTGTCCTTTTCATTTCTTCCATTAAAAGTACCAAACAAAGAATGAAACTTGTGTTATGTCTCATCCCATTTTAGCATGTCTAAATGTCATTGATCCGATCAATTATCAAATCCAATAGAGAACTATCGTGTTTTGGATTTCCCTGTTGCTAAAATTCCTCACCCATCTGTTCTTGAATTTCAATTTTACATCAGAGCAATGGTCCTCTTCGTTCTATCATTTGTTTTGGAAGGTAGGGATGTCCATTTAACCAAGTAACTATTATGATGGAATAGTAGAGTTGAATTAATTAAAATGTGCTCTGCTGGTGTTCTTGGTCCAAACCTCTTGTGGAGGGTAGAATTTAAGAGTATGTATTTGGAATATATCAGGATCCCCTAATGTTATTTCTGACATTAGATGATCATAGAGGAAGAGATAGAGAATTAACTGTCATAGCCTAATCGGAGTGGTAGGACCGAACATTATCAATGTTGGATCCATTAGTGTTGCATCTATGTCTTTCTTATATTATGTCCTCATGCTATTAATTATCATTAGAGGATCCTGATCCATTTAGAAAAGAGGAAATAGTTGAGGCAATTTTAATTGTTGAGTTTCAATTTTTATGGTATGTGTTATCTACAGTTTCCTCGTCCTGTACCAACATAGTAATTAAGCTGGGATTTTTTTCAGATACAAATGTTTTTAATTTTGCATTCTCTGGGCATTGTAAGATTGTTTATGAAAGATGTCTTTTGTTTACCATCAATATTCAAGGACTTGTCCTGGATGGCTACATAAAGTTTTTCTTCATTGTTTCTGTCCTATTTGTCCTGTGGAGTAGATTCTCATATGATTTGTTTTCTTATGATAGTTCTATCAACATCCAGACTTATTTTACTTTTTGGTTATGATTACCTTCATCATGTAAACTCTAGCATGGCCTTGTATGTTTTTTAGGATATCATAACCTGATGGTGTTTTAGTATCTAGGTATGTGCCATTAATTAGCCAAATAAAATTTTATAAAGAATAATTTAGGAGAAAACCATCATCTCCCAATCCAAGAAGAAACAGTAGAGGGAAGGGGATAGAGAAGAGGGGGAAATAAATTGCAATCTCTGTCTAGTGGAGCCATATGCATGTTTGTTGAGTTTCTCTTAATGGTGACTATAATTTTCATTCCCTCAAACAAAAGTATTTCCCTTGAGTTTGTTACAAGCTGGATTTACCAACCAAAAATAAATAAATAAATGAAAAGAGACTGCAGTCCACAGCATTTTAAACTTAAATGGATATATTGATTACAGTTTACTTTTTTATCCTATTTCTACAGGTTTCTGCATGACAAGGTTAAGCCACAAGTTGTGCATCGAGATATACGTGCTAGCAATGTGCTGCTGGATGAGGAGTTTGGAGCGCACCTTATGGGTGTTGGTCTGTCCAAGTTCGTGCCCTACGAGGTAATGCATGAGAGGACTGTGATGGCAGGTGGAACTTATGGATATCTTGCTCCAGAGTTTGTGTACAGAAACGAGCTTACAACTAAGAGTGATGTATATAGTTTTGGAGTCCTACTACTTGAAATAGTTAGTGGACGTAGACCTGCACAGGCTGTTGATTCTGTGGGTTGGCAGAGTATATTTGAATGGGCAACACCTCTTGTGCAAGCTCATCGCTATCATGAACTCTTGGATCTTCACATAACATCCTCCTCTTCTAGTATCATCCCAGAGGCTAGTACCATCCAAAAGGTGGTTGACCTTGTTTATTCTTGCACACAGCATGTCCCTTCTATGCGTCCTAGAATGTCTCATGTTGTTCACCAGCTGCAACAGATTGCCCAGCCACCTGCAAAGTAAAGCTAATCGAACAGTAGTCTTGACCTCAAATTTCTGTATCTATAACTTCAAAGTGGAGGGAGATTTTTGTTTTATATATATGACAAATATTTATGCACCTTAACCTGCCCTTCCTTAGGGTTGAAACTAAGTTAAGTGGGAGTTAGACTTAGCCCAGGCAAATTCTGCGAAACAATATTTGATGTCATACATGTAGGTGTAATTGTACTATGGATGGATTTGTTCCATTTTGTCATTCTTAGCAAAATTATAAAATGGATAACAAAAGTTAAACAGAGGTGTGAAAGCACATTTGTTCTTTGGTTATGTTTAGATAAATAACTTTATTTTTCTAATTTCAAGGACTATTAAGATAATATTTTATAATTTCAAAGACAAAAATAATAGTTTATTCCTTCTATAAATCTTACAAGATGACAACTTTGTAAATAGTGTAATTCTCTTGGTGATAGAATTTCTAGTTATTTAAAAGGGGAAAATGGTAAAAGGGGCAAGTATATTGGTATGAGAATGCAATTCCCTTATCAAACATTTATTAAAAAACACAATCCAAATTTTTAAATATTAATACAAATAAGTAGAAAGTTAAAATGCGTATTCTAAAAGGTGTGAATATATCTTGATTCTCGAAGAATCTTACTATCATAATGAGATAGTAGGTAAAGTGGGAGAATAATTAATGTTCATTAAGTGATATTTATGAACGGAGTCTTGAACCTTAAGTGAGAAAGGTGGTCTTTTAATGAGGTTTTTGTGAAGAGTAAACTCACCACTATCCTAGTTAGAGAGAGGGGATCATCACTATGAGTGAGAATGGTGGCCTTTTAATGGGGAGAGCTTCTCAAGTTTATCCATAAAACTTATAATGGGAAGAATTTTTTAAATTTATCTAGAAAACTTGTAACATGTTATGAGATAACGAATATTTGTTGAGATGTTTCCATGGATGTAGGCAAAAGGTGTCCAATCTTGTAAATTCTTGGCTTTCATTATTTTCTTTGTAATGTTGTTTTCTGTATGTTTCATACCTTTGATCTTTATTGTGTGTGAAAGAAGAGATTTTTTCTTCAACAATGGTATAAGAAATAATGGTTTGATCAAATGAGTGACTTAAACAAGAATAATGGAGTTGATGGTGGATTCGTGCAAGGATCCTTGTGTCAAAGGTTTTCTTAGCAATGTGGAAGTAGGACGGTGTATCTTGGTAACTAACAATGACACAAGTACAAGAAATGTCACCATCCAATGTTTGTGGAAGAATTTTAAGATTAAAGGTATGGCAGTGAGTGCATCAAAATTTCTAAAGCAAAAGCATGATGTGCGAGAAAAAAAATGTTTAGATGGTTGTTTGGAAATTTTAATTGAGGGAGGGATTGTTGGAAAACTTAATCAAATTTCTAAATATTAATACAAGTAGGTGGAAAGTTAATAGGTGTATTCCAAAAGGTGTGAATGCATCTTGACTTTTAGAGAAGCTCATCTCGTTGCCATAATGAAAGGGTAGGTGAAACGGTGGAGTGATTAATGTCCACTAAGTAACATTTATGAATGAAGTCTTAAACCTTTGCTATATAAAAAGGTTTTTGTGAAGAGTGAAGTCACTACCATCTCAACTAGAGAAAGGGGGTCATCATCCTAAGTGAGAGATATGGTCTTTTAATGACAAGGGTTTCACAAACTTATCCATTAAACTTGTAATTGGAAGGGTTTCTAAAGTTTATCCAGAAAACTTGTAATGTATATGAGATAATGAATATTTTTTTATATGTTCTCTTGGATGTTGGCAAAAGGTTTCAAACCACATAAATTTGTGTCTTTCACTATTTTCTATTTATGATGTTGTTTTATGTGTATGTAATACCTTTGATCCTCATTGTGCATGAAGAGCATATTTTTCTCCAACAATATCAACCTTAATTCACTCTATTATGACTTATTTCTGTTTATCTTATTTTTCTCTTTTTAAATTTTATTCATTCCAATTCTTTTCCTCCTACCAAACACAATCTAAGATTCACAAGGAGAACTAATGTTCAAATTATAGTTAGAAGAGTTCATATTCAATGTCCAATAGTTTATCGAGTAAAAGTTTCCTTGAAAGAGAATACCTGCGAAGAAAAAAAAAACTTAAGATTCTTATTGAATTTTTTTTTGCAAATAAAATGATTGGATGACTAGGTTCTTTAAATTATCATTCAGTTCTAGTTTTGTTCCAAAATGGTGGTGTGTTGCCTAGGAACAATAGGAATTATTGCATCTTATTGTCATTAATGTTGTTCAGTTACATAGCTTATATCATTATGATTTCATGCATGTTAGGATTTGATATTAATGGACATGAAGATGTTTGTTGACATGCTAGATTACACGTAATAATAGAGTCTTGGATTATAAATCTTCCCTTTGCTACTAGAACTAATATTACACAATAATATGAAGTCACAATGAACATTTGTAGCATCTAGAATGAACAACCAACTTCTATTTTTCATATTCTCATATATCACTTCTCATTTTATATATCCAACTTCTATCAAAATATCACTTTCAAGATGCTTTGTTATGGTTACCTTTTTTAATCCCAATCAAATATTTGATTTACATTCATCTAATTTACCCTTCACTGGTTTTACCCATTCAAAAAAGGTTAACTCTTATCTTAAGAGTTGTAACACAACTAATTTTTGCTAGAAGATATACTCTAAGCAGGATTTAGTTGCATGCCTACAACATTGGCATAATTTGTATACAAATCTCAATCATGCATGCATCACTTGATTCTCCATTATATTTAAACACTTTTTCATTATGGTCACCTACAACAAAAACAGGGACCAATTGTCATTATTTGGGATCATAAGTATCTTCTTTCTCTTCACTAGTGTTTTTTTTTTCTCATCTCAAGTAAAAGATTATATTTAACAAATATAAATGCATTTAATCTTTGTTGCTCCAAGTAAACTTTTGGTACTTGATCAAATGAACTCCGATTTTTTTCACATAATGACATTGCATGTGAGACTCAAAATGCTCAAGTCATTGATCACTTAAAAATGTTGTTTTTTTTTTATCTAAAATAATGGTTTCATATATATATATATAAACAAGACCTCCCATCACTAGTATGTGAACTCTATTTTTCATTGGTCCAATCATCACACATCAAAATAAAACCTTATTTCTATCCTTTACTCTTGTATTTTTGTATATTTTTCTTGGTTTAAGTTATCAACCATTTTCTTAAAAAAAAAGTATTTCACCTCATGATAAGTAGAAAGTTTCAAACTCCTACCATACTTTTCAATTTTCAATATTTAAACAAAAAATGGACCCCTTACCCTTAAATGGTAATGCATTACCCTATATGCATTTCCAAAATTTTTGAATTACTTTTCTATTTTAAAAGTTAATTATACTAACACTTGAATTTTCTTAAAAATACATATAAACTTTGTTTTTTTTTTTAATATTTACAACAACTTCTATGATGGGATACACAATGTAAAAATTTTCAAATAATAAAAAGATTAATGTAATATATAAGAGGTATCAACATAATATTCTTAAACAATTAAGGAGTTAATATAAGTGTAAAAACTAAGAGACATAAAAAAGGCTAAATTATCTTTTTGGTCTATTATGTTTTACTAATTTTCTTTTATAGTCCTTTATGTTTTAAAATTCATAAATTGGTCCTTTAAGTTTGCAAAAAGACCCATTTTAGTCCTTTTCATTATTTGGCATCAAATATGTTAACAAACGTTGGTGACTTGTCTGTTAATGCTAAATAGGCTAATGATTTGTCTTGTTAATTGAAATGATGTCTTTTTTGGTGTCGGGGGTGTTTTGCTTAAAACATGCTTGCTAAATAAGCAAACAGAATGTTGTCCTTGTGTTGTTGCATTCGTGAAAGGAAAAAAATAGAAGAAAATTTAAACTTGGCTTCAAGCATCAACATTAGTGGTCATTAACCATCAAACTCTTTTAGAAGATAGGGTTTTTTTGGTAAATTGTTGTTCTCTACAAAGGTATGGTGTTGTGTATTTTTCTTGGTTTTTTATTTTTATTTTTTTGGTTATCTATTTGTGGCAATTGTGCCCTGTTATTGGGGTGCGGTTATTTCAATGAGTTACTTTTATAGTTGGTGTGTTTTCATTAAATTTTGTTTTGTATGTGTTTGTTTGATTTAGGGTTTTGTATTTGTGTCTTTAAGGGTTTGGAGTTTTCTGTGTTATGGTAGTTACCAATGTTTTTTCTCAGTTGCATGTTAAAATTTAATGGTTTTGTAATAAATAATTGTTGTCAATTTTGCATATTGATGTAGTTGCCTACTCTAGTGTTTGAAGAAGAATAAATGGTTTTTTCAAGTGTGTTGTGCATTATGGATTAAATTTATTAGAGGAAGTCAATTGATTTATGATGGAATTGTAAGTGAGTGGGAATGCATGGAAGACAAATGGTGATATTTTGAGGTGTTGGAGATATTGATGGACATGGGGTATCCAAAGGTTTTAGATCTTTGGTATCACTCTAGAGGTAAAGAGCTTAAAGTGGGATTGAAAGAATTTCTTGATGATGAAGGTGTTTTAGAGATGGTTGAAATAGTAGTTTGACAAAAATATGTACATAAGTATGTTGAACACCCATTGGAGGAGCTTGAAATTGTTAATTATCTTCCAAGTTTACAATTTGATTATCACGATGTTGAGGTTGAAATCCCTACAGAAATGTTAGTAAATAACATGTCTGAGGCATTCAATAATGTCGTTGTAGATGCTTAGGAAAAACCTATTATAACCATGTGTAAGGAAATAAAGGTATATTTGATGGATAGGTGGGCTTCAAATAGACTAAGGGTAGGATCTTGGGAGGGTAATATCTTACCAAGGATAAAGTAGAGGTTGGAACTTGAATCTATAACAAGCATACATTGGTTGACTAGGTTTGTTTCTAACTACATAATGTTTTAATAATTTTAGGATATTTGAATTTTTTATTCCAACATTGACTAAGTATACTTAGATATAGGTGGTTCAGTGAAAACTAGTGTGAAGTAAGACATGTAATCAGTTAGGTGTCAGATTCATAATCAACCTCCAAAAAATAAATGAATGCTTACAAGCTTACCATGCGTTCATGTTATAACTTGCATGAACCTTGAAGATTTTGTCACATATTACTACAAAAAAAGAACATTATGAAGCAATCTACCAATCAATCATCTATCTAGTTAATGGTCAAAACTTGTGGAATATCACTAACTTGACAAATATGCAACTGCCACCAGTGAATAAGATGCTTGGAAGTCCAAAAAAATAAAAAAACAAAGAGGTTGAAGAGAATATTGGCTCAATAAATAAGGTCTCAAGGAAAGAAATAACACAAAAATGTAAAAGTTGTGGAGAGTCAGGTCAAAATAAAATGGATATGTCCATTAGGCCTTATTCTTGACCTCAAGTCTAAAACCCAACTAGAAGTAGACTTACAATCCCAATCCCAAGCACTAACCTCAACACATACTAAACCACCTACCCTATCACAGTTAGGAGTATCTTCCTAAACCCAAACTCAACCCCCTACACCAACCCAAACTCAACCCCTTATGCCAACCCAAACCCAACCCTTTTTAGAAACCCAAACCCCTACAAAAACCCAAACCTAACCCTCTACACTACCCAAAAAAACCATTTAGGCCAAAACTTCAAATAAGGAGACTTGTAAAACCAAAACCATGATGACCACTAGAAGAAGATGCATCTTGAAGAAATATGTCTATTGTAGTTATTTTTAATGACTATAATTACATTTTATTTTTGGAAAACTTTTGTAAACACATGCCTATTGTAGTTTCTATGTTGCATTTTTTTTGCTAATTGAATGTAAGAACAAAACTAAATGGTTATGTCACCTATTATGACTATTTTGATCAAATGTGAATGAAACATATATAAGGACCACCTTGTTGGGTTATGAATTATTCTGTGCTTGTTGGGATATAAATTATTGTATGTTTGTTTTTTATGTAATTGTATTTGCTTGTATGTTGAAGATGATGTACATGTTCATATGTTAACATAGTCAAAATAAATCCAATGTGTTGCATTATTATGCTAAAGATGTGTTATTTTGGTCCAAAATTTTTTTTAACGATCTCATTTGAGTCCTTTAAGTTTTTAAATAGTATCATTTAGGTCAATTATGTTTATGAAAAATTGTATTTTAGTTTTGCAAATTAAAAAGAGAATGTTTATTTTGCCTAATATCAAAATTGATGAGTAACTTGAAATTTATTTAGAATTTGATTACAATTAAGCAAAATGCACAACATCAAACAATGTCCACCTGATTTTGAGTAATGATACCAAAAGTGTCAAAATCTATCTAATATCTCTAAATTTAGGTATATTTGTTGCATAGTGACTCATAATATAACTCAAATAACACAAACAATACATGGATTATTGTCCCTAAATTTGTCTACTTCAAATACATATGAACATTGAAAAATTTAACATCGTAAACACAAGAGTAGCGATTATTACCAACATCATAATAGACCCAATAAAAAAAAAATCTTCAACCATCTATTAAAGAGTTTTGCATATTCACAATTCTTCTTTGCCTCATGATGAGCATATCTTTCTCATTTGTACCTTCTTCACAATGTCAATAAAAATCGATAACTACTATTTGTAGAACCCCTTTGAAACCCTTCAAAACATAAACCCTAAATTGTAAAATTAGGGATGACTGTTGCTTTTTAATGGGAGAAGATGAACCATAAGCAACATTCGCTGTCTACTTTAAAAATATTTTTTTATGACTAACAAATGTACAAGGAAAGGACCACCAATCAGCACACAAAAAAAAGCACCCGTAAGAGATTCTAGGGACCCCCAAGGCACCAAAAGGAGATCACCAAGCCTGCACGTGTAATGGCAAACGAAGACCAAAACCAGTAAGAAAATGGCGTGAAAAGTGACATACGCACAATGCATAGTAGAGAGGAGAGGAAAAAATTAACAAAAAACAGGCAAAAGAGTATAGAATGGGTATGGCCCATTAATTCCCTCTTTTTTCCACTTAATTTTCAGGAAAAGAAAAACTGCGATTTTAAAATCGTCATCCAAACACGATTTGACAAGGATTCAAGCAATTCAAGCACAACAAAGGATTTGTTAGTTAATTTACATTGCTAGATGCCTCCACAGTATAAGATCCCAAGTAACAAGCAACACGGAATACTATGCATAAGTTAGAATCCTTGGCTCGCACGCAGAAACCCATTCATAGTCAGTTGGTCACCATTCAATTTTCATTTTTTTTTTCGGGTTAGTGTAGAATATTCCATAAAAAATGGTAATCCCACTGTTAACTCGGTTGATTAATGGAGTGTCATTTTCACAGATCTAGAGGGATTAATGTTATTTACCATTTACCAATATGATTTTATATATCGCCCTAGAAATACTTGACCGTTCAAGGAACTTCATTTAGGTGACACTAAAGATAAATATAGGAAACTACTTATACTACACCAAAGAGCTTCTCACCCCTGTAATACTTGAATAAATAAATAAAGGATTACAGCAGAAATAATCAACAATACATATACATTAAAAAATTTGAAACATATCCATTTCAAGATAGATACGTTCAGGCCACATAAGCATCGAGATATACAATTTTTTTCCATAAAAACATAAATACAAGGCACAATTGAGCGCAATCGGATACAAACTAACACAACGAATAGCTAACAATACTGCAGGTGGTGTCAACGAGCACCTTTAGGGGCTGTTAACAAAGTAGTACTAAAATTTGTTGGATCTGAACTGCCCTGGAAGTGATTGATTATTGTCTACCATATTCCCTGCACCATGCGTTCAAACCCAGATTAGCTTACTTAAGAAACGCAGGCAAAGGCAGCATAATAAATAACCTCCAACATCCACTCTGGTGTCTGGAAAAAAATTCCAAGCTTGTCTTGCTTGAAAATTTGATTTTGATTTAAATCTAGTTATCAAGTTTCCTCTAGTTACATGAGTCTCTTATTGTCTTATACATGAGAAAGTACACAAGCCCCTGAATATTCACAGGCACCCAAGACAGAATAAAATGCCAAGAACACGAAGAATGCAAGAGCTTACCCATTATGCAATGATGGTGCTAACAATCCAATTCATTGCTATGTAGCTAGTAGATACTCGCATATAATACATAAGCTAAAGCACAACTGCAATGAATAATCCAATAAAGTATTTATGAGAAACACATACAGCAATGCTTAATAAAAGAGCAACTTAAAAAAACTGTAGAAAGAACCAATTATGGGAGTTTTATGTTTACATCAAATTCACTAACCTCAATCTATGGATTCTGTTGTTTGAGATTGTTGCTCCTCAAATAAAGATTGTATTCTCTGCAGGAAACATACATTGGCGCTTAGCCAAAAGAATAAAATCAACTCCAGAAACATACACCTAAATCTTTTTCCTGTTTCTCCTGTCAAATAATCTCATGTTTACTTCCTACCTTGACAGAGCTACCAACTTCCTCTAGTTTCTGCATTAGTAGCAGCTCCCCATAAGGAGTTGAATCGTGTTTCGATGACTTTGATGGAGACATCTAAAAGTTAAAGAAAACAAAGATGGGCGAGAGAGCTTGAGACAATAAGTAAGCAACATCAATGATGAAAGCCCTAAGCAATATAAAGGTTTACCAGGTAAATGACTTAAATTAATGGTCACCCACTCATTCAGAAGCAAAAATGATATTGAAAAAAAAAAAATCAATTCCCATCTCATAGGACTGTGTGGTGAATGACTTATGCTGTGTTTAGTAAAAACGAGAGAAATAGGAAAGATGAAAATAAAATAGAAATGAAAAATGTTTGGTTGAAAAGAAATGAATAAGATATGAAAAGAGATAGATAGATGACTGAAAATAGGTTAGAAATAGTACATGTGGACTTCACCATTTTTTAACTTATATTCCTTCTAATCTACTCTACCAAACAAATAAAATTATTTTCATCTCTCTTCATCCTCTCTATTTCTCATTTACCAGACAAAGACTCACCATCAGATGATGGGGAAAATCTTCAAATGTTGAAACCTGTCTTGACAAAATATCATTTCTCATGTTTGATAGACGCATCATAACAGCCTGAAAAGAATTACAAAGAGCAGCTCCGTATAACCCACGTTATCGACTTCATGTGGAAGAAAAAAACAACAAAAAGAAAATTCTTTTTCACATTTCATTGTTTTTCATGTGTGAAAGAGGGATAAAGAATGGTCAGACACAATTGATTACCTTCTTGAAAGCATTTGGATTTGCAACGCCCTGGATTTTAACATCATCACTGGGTGGCCTTCTAACTCCAACATTTTCAATTCTAAGAGAATAGACACCAAAAAGTGATTGCAAGTACCCTATAAACAGATACGATCAATCAGGTCCTAGAAATTGAAACCATAGGACCATAAAACAATTGCTAGATCTTGAAAGGCTTAATAAAAACAACAAATGAAACCAACCAAAACAGATAATGTCAATTGAATGGAAGGGCAAATAATGTATGCATATATTGTCATCTAATCTCAAATTCTGATATATAGAAATAATTATCTTAAAATTGAAAGTCATATTAACAACAATTAGTTGACAATGTATTAGAATGATTGCAAAGATTCTATCCTTAATTTTTAATAAAATATTAAAATATTTATTTTAATTTTGTTTTCTAATAAATATTGTTATTTGATGATATATTTATTGAAATTAAGAAAGAAGTAAAATTGTCTTTTAATAGATATATATTTTTGGAATAATAACTTTTCTTAACGTGTATATATGATTGCCTACTCATTTGTCTGAATATGAGTTACCTCCTTCTAACTTGAATGAGAACTATAAAATTGAACCATTAAACGATAATTAATTAGGATTGGAGAAAAGCACTTCACCCATTTCATCAACTGTTACAATACATTTAGTGAAATCGAAGACAAACATAAATTTCATTTAACTTCGTTAAATTTCATTTTATCCCTTTTTGTGAATTCAAAGTACAGTACATAAAAAAACTGCAAATACCGCACCTTGTTCAATCACGACATCTGCCACAGAGTGCAGCAGAACGTGCTTCTCCTTCTTCAGGACTCCAAAGCACGGAAATGGCACTGGCCTCGTAACCTGAGCTACAAAACCACACGTTAAATGTAACATTAATTTCTCAAATCCATCCCCAAAAAGAAATAACGATAACGAGAAGAAAAAAGAGAGCAAATTAAAGTAAAAATTCGAATATTCGATAGAGAAGTTGCCTTGTAAACAATAGCATTTGGAGTGAGATAGAGCGTTCTAGAACGAATATCCTTCCTAAGTATAAACCTTCTCACTGGGAGATAAAGCAACATGAGAAATCCAATGCCCCACGCCAATATCAGCAACACCGAGTAAAGCACCCACTGCACCGTTTGATACTTGAGGAAATCCTGTTCCATTTCTCGAAACGACGCCTCATACAGCAGTGCTTCGTCGTCTCCCTCGTTCTCCTCCAACAAACTCTTCTCCAATCTCTCTATTTCCACCACCTCGTCCGTCGTTCCCATATTCCCCACTCCAACCCACCATTCAGCGCGTGCCATATATTGTTTCACACTAATGGGCCTCATGGGTTCTCGGCCCAAACCACTCGGCCCAAGATAATAAAACCTCGTAAACCCTTGTGGCTTAGAAGAGAGCGAGAGAAAAAATAATGGGGGCGCAGAAGCATAGCCAGGGAGTGAAAAATGAGGGTATTGGCACCAACAATAATGTTTTCGCTTCATGCTCCTTCTCCAGCCTTGGCCTTGATTCCAATTTATGTGACCAACTTCTTGGTATTTTTTTTTTTCTTCTCTTTTATTATTCAGTTTTGGTTGGTTTATTGAGAGTGTCAAACGTTTAATTTTTATTTTTTAATTGCTTTTTTTATTTTTCTTGACAGATAGGTTGGGGTTTGAAGTTCCGACGCTGGTGCAAGCTCAAGCCATTCCTGTTATTCTCTCGGGGCGGCATGCGTATCCTTTTGTGTTGTTGTTGTTGTTTTTTTTTGGTGTTTCTTGCTATGATGTTGTTTTTATTTATTTTAAAAAAAAACATAATTGGGTTCTTTAATGAGAAATTTTAGATTGGTAAATGCTGCAACGGGCACGGGGAAGACTGTTGCGTATCTGGCTCCGATTGTTCATCACTTGAAGAGTTATGAAAATCGGATTCAGCGCTCTGATGGAACATTTGGTGCGTTTGTAATTACTTTTTTTTTCTGTTTGATTAGGTTCTCATCACTTTTATTATTTGAGAATGATAATGTTATATGCTACTTACCGTCCATCTTGTAGTGAATCGCGATGTTGCTTTCGATATAGGGATGATTGATGAGATAATAATAATTTTTTACATCTACATCGTTGTGTGTCAAGTTACTTTGGATTTGTTTTCAACGCCGTTTACTTCATGCTACTTCTATAGAGCAAAGGGAATGTAAAAGTTTGAATTTCAATGAACTCTCCCAAAACGAAAAAACTTGAGCTGATAGTATGTTAGTGCCCTTTGACTTTGAAGCATAGACAATGTACGTACCCACCTGATCTTTGCTTACAAACAACAAAAGCTTTATTCATTTAGTTGAGGTTGGTATATGGATTCTATGATGTCATTAGGTACAGTTAAAAACTAAATTCTCGGGAATATTTTTCATCATGAGATTCCTTTTAATAATTTCCACTGTTGTCCTTCTTGGTCTCCCTATACCCTTTTTACCCAGCTTATAACCATGATCCTAACCTTTGCTTCTTTTCTTTCATAAGAATGAGAATGGCAAGGATTAAACTCTTGATAATATGTCAATTAACAACTTACCCACAAGCGTAAACCGTCAAATAAAGACACTTTAATTATTCTATGATATTGAAAATAATGCATTGTCAAAACATTTGTCGAACTTTATTCATGAAACTATTGTTTAACATGTCAATTTCACTGTTTTTTAGTGTCAAATATTTTGTTATGGCAAGTTCATCTCATGTTAATCATAATTTAATTGATTTATCGGCAACAGCGTTGGTTCTTGTACCGACGCGGGAGCTATGTTTGCAGGTTTATGAGATTCTTCAAAAGTTATTGCATCGGTTTCATTGGATTGTTCCAGGATACATTATGGGTGGTGAAAATAGATCAAAGGAGAAAGCCAGGCTGCGCAAAGGTTGAAATCATGTCTATTCATCATCCGTACCCCTTTTCTGACTGACTTTATCTTTCAAGTTTGTTTTGTAGTTGTTCAACAATAAAATCTTGTAAATGATTGGAATGAAATTATAGAATAAAAGTGATCTATACTATAGTATCTTTTTGGATGTTTAAAAGAAAATTAATCTATCTCAGAAATGCTATGTCATGATAACAAACAGATTTGGTGTTGTGCTTTCTCGTGTTTGAAGCTCAAAGTAGGACTTTTACTGCACTCGATCAAATTTATAACCTTTGTTATTCCTATTTCAGGCATATCAATTCTTATAGCAACTCCCGGGCGCCTTTTAGATCATTTGAAGAACACAACATCATTCTTGTACTCAAATCTACGCTGGATAATTTTTGATGAAGCTGATCGGTATGGTTTACATCTATTGCTTTGCTGTCATAGAAATTACCATATTTTCACGGTAAATATGGTACTTGTGTTTCTCAATGTATTGTTTTCTTTGTTATATATTATCTCATGAATAATTAGCATAACATATATTTTATGCAGAATTTTGGAATTGGGATTTGGAAAAGATATAGAGGAAATACTAGAACTATTAGGTTCAAGGAAAAAAGGGCATTTTGATCAAGAGAGTACAGTTCCAACACTCTCTAAAATTCAAAGACAGAATTTGCTTTTATCTGCCACCTTAAATGAGAAAGTGAACCACCTTGCTAAAATGAGTCTAGACAATCCAGTTATGATTGGTCTTGATGGTAAGAAAATACAGCCAATTTCAACAATTAAAAGGCTTGATCCTTCAGAATCTAATGAAGACAATGAAGATATGTATTCCAGTAAAATACCAACAGTTGGAGATTACAAAGTCCCCATACAGTTGATTCAGAGATACATGAAAGGTATGTGATAATTAGAAATTTCTTCAGTTAGCTTTCTAATTTCAAATACTATTTGAAGATCCTGAATTCCTAATTGGATTACTATGCAGTGCCTTGTGGTTCACGGCTTCCTGTACTACTTTCTATTCTAAAGCATCTATTTGAAAGGGAACCTTCACAAAAGGTTAGGCTTCACTACAATTGAATTCCCTGAATCTATTTCTTAGGTGGTTTATATTATAACTAGCATATTTTGCACTCTACACATTTCCTCTCTTATTGTATTCAATGTTTAATGATTGTTTGTCAATAGGTGTATAATGCATGACCTATGAATCATGTGATGTTTCTGGTGTTGTAAGAAATATGCAGATAAAGAATAAGGACAAAAATTGTCATGGATGTGGTGATATGTCATTAAGAAATTTTACATGCCAAAAAAAATATCATGAATGAATCTGCATCTATCTTTCCCCTTGCTTATGAAAGTTGTTACAAATTCAAAATATTTTGCTTTATAAGAAAATCATTCATCTAATGATCCCACAGGTTGTTGTATTCTTTTCAACATGTGATGCAGTAGACTTTCACTATTCACTGTTAAGTGAATTTCAATTTTCATCCTATCCACAAACAGAAGGGGTTCGACAGGTGTTTCTTGGATGCAAAACTTTCCGGTTACATGGTAATATGGAACAAGAGGACCGGAGAACCAGTTTTCAGGCCTTTAAAACTGCGAAATCTGCTTTGTTTTTGTCCACGGATGTTTCTGCTAGAGGATTGGATTTTCCAAAGGTTAGGTGCATCATACAATATGATTCTCCTGGGGAAGCTACTGAATATGTTCATAGGTATCTACCTATTTGTTTGCTTGACTTCTTTTTTGTTTGATTTATTTGTTTGTGGGGTGGGGAGGGGGAGGGTTGGAAAACAGACAAGCTCTTTGTGTCATTAATGATATCTTCTTTTTCATGTTCCTATTGTAATCTAAACAAACTATATGGTCTGTATGAGCTATAAATGTTTTTGCTAGAATTGGGTTCATCAATTTAATAAATATACATATGAGCAATGCGGTGCTATAAAGCTCCAGCCATGGTGGCTTCAAGGAAAGAGTCAAACCCATTAATTATGAGTAACACCACTAAAAAAGAGAATTGGCGCATATAAAGATCAAAGTTTTCCTTGTAACAACTAATAAATACATGTCATAATGATCATACATAATTTAACCTAAAAATTACACATCAAACTAAAAATTACACATAAATAACCTGCTAGGAGATAAACATGGTAAAATGTGATGCAAATACAGAGTTAATTATGTGAAGCATTAATGTTTAAAAAATAAATTTTGAACGTTTCCAATATTAACCTCATTGTTTTCCTTGATGTCATTCTATTATCTTAATTCATGATTATGTTATAGGATGTGTACATGTGTTTTAATGCCAAAGCCTCTGAAGCATTAGAGGCAATAGCAATCTTACCTTCCTTTCCTTTAGCATTATTAAATTAGTATAATGGTTAGTTAAATGATCCTCATATCATAATTATCATTGTATTAAAATAAATTTACTAGAGAAGTAGCCTAGAAAGTGCTCATTATAAAATCAAAATTGTAAAAATCCTTATTGTAATGCTTTTAAGCATTTTCTTGCTTGTTTTATCCCACGGTTGTTTTACTATAAATTTTGAAGTGTTTCTAGAGAAGCCTAAAGTAAAGGTATAGGTTTGGGTTTTACTCCTCTGAGTGTGATTTTAACCATGAGTGAGTAGAGTTTGTTTCATTAGATATCTTGTCTAGGAGATTCAGAAGCATCTTCCCAGTTCTTCAATTATGATTAATTATAATCTTCCAATAAGATTTGACATACTACCTTCTCATTTATCATGAATTCATGATGCAGAGTTGGTAGAACTGCTCGACTGGGTGAAAGAGGAGAGTCATTATTGTTTCTGCAACCAGTTGAAATAGACTATTTACAGGACTTGGAGGAACATGGTGTCTCACTCACGGAGTATCCTGTCCTCAAAATGTTGGATAATTTTCCACTATATGGACTAAAGAATCACACAAAGAAGTCAGTTTTCTTAGAGTCACATCCTTGGGTCCTTTCTCTCCAGAAGGCACTTGAAGCTTTCATCATGTCCAAGGTGATCCTCATTGCTGATCTTATTGAATTCTACACCTTGTTGATTGTCTTTATCTTGTCTAATTGAATAATCATTGAGAAAACTCTTGTTCTACCTTTTTAATCCTCTTTTGACTTGGAAAAAACGTGTCATCAAAGTTTAACTAAAGAACCATTTCCATTGGATTTCTTAAAGTTTGTGACTTTTAGAAGCAACAAAACATTTTATGTTGGTTTTGTGCATCTACTAAGCCATGGAACTTAGTTGAAAGGGAACAAATTTTATTAATTTGTGTCACACTTAATGCATGCTTTCATTTCTAATTATAGGGGAATAATTGTCCCTAATAAAGGAAAATGAGGAAATTGTGATAATAGAGGAAATAAGGAAATAAATTACATTAAATCTTCTAAGATATTTTCTACTATTTACAAACGTCTCCCTCAAGTTGGTAAATGAATATTAATAATTTCCAACTTGCCTATAAGTTACCAGAATCCAATGCTAGGAAGAACATCAACAACTTGGAGTCCTATGGGGATATGAGTTTGTAACAATAAGACTACTATCTAGCTTCTCTTTGATAAAATGCTTATCAATCTCGATGTGTTTGATCTTGTCATTTTGAATTGGATTGTAAGCAATACAAAGGGTTGACTTGTTATCTCAAAAGAACATCATAGGGAGTTCAAATGTAATTTGAGGTCATCAAGTGTGATCTTCATCCACAGTTTTTCACATATGCCTTATGTCATGACTTGAAACTTAGCTACTAGACCAAGCTACTATGTTTTGCTTCTTGCTCCTCCAAGTCACCTCTTCCCCCAACTGCAAAATTTACGTCAATATAAATCTCCATAGACTAGGTGTCTTGTCTTTTGAATAATAGGCTTTTTCCAAGACATGCTTTCAAGTATTGAAGAATCCTTTCAATTACCTACATGTCTTTCTCAAGGTTCGTGCATATATTGGCTAACCACACCATTCACATAAGTAATGTCTAGTATAGTGCGAGATAGGTAGATTAACTTTCCTACCAACTTTTGATATTGAGACTTCTCCACAAGTGGATTCTCTTCACACTTCCTCCTATCTTGTGATTCTGTTTTGGAATCCTTGAGGTCCTACATCCAAGCTTTCTTCTTTCTTTGAGAAAGTAGAAGGAGTACATCCTTTGAGAGATAAAAACGTCTTTCCTGAAATAGGTCACCTTTATTCCAAGGAAATAGTTTAGCTTCCCTAAGTCTTTAGTTTCAAATTAGGTTGCAACATCTCTTTTAAGGTCTATTTTTCTATCTCATCATTATCTGTAGTGATCATATTGTTTACATAGACCAATAGTATATTGAGTTTGTCAACAGGGGAATGTTTTATGAATAGAGTGTGATCACCTTGGCTTTGCTTGTATTCTAGGAAAATCATTGCCTAAGTGAATCTTTCAAACCATACTCGAGGAAACTGTTTAAGGTCATATGAGGCTTTTTTAGCCTGCAAATTTTGTTATCCCCACTATGAGCTCCCAATCTTAGGAGAATTTCCATTAAGACTTCTTCCAATTCTCCATGGAGGAAGACATTTTTAACATCGAGTTGCTACACGTCCTAGCCAAAATGGGCTGCCAAAGAAAGGATAACTTGTACTACGTTCATCTTGGCTATTTGAGCAAATGTTTCCTCATAGTCTATCCCATAGGTCTAGGTGTATCCTTTTGCCACCAATTTTGTTTTATAACGATCTATTGTCCCATCAAATTTGTACCTCACTATCCATCTGTGTCCTACAACCTTCTTGTTTTTAGGTTTGTCAACAATCTTTGAGATTGAACTCTTGTTCAATGCTCTTAGCTCCCCTTTCATGTCTTAAACCCAACTCTCATGTCTTACATCTTCCTGGACTGAAGTTGGAAGTTAAGTTACAAAGTAATAAAATTTTGATGTTGGACAAAGAAATGGTCAATGCAAATATATTGAGAAATGGGATATTTAACACAAGAGCTTTTTCCTTTCTTTGAGCAATAAAAATATCATCATCAACATGTATCACCTTGATGTTACCTCCAAGTTAGACCAAAATAGGTTGTCTTTGGTATATCTTGTTAAAGAATTGTTCTTCCTTTTCAATTTCATTATGAGTGTCCTCTACTATCTTATTGGTGACCTTACCATTAGCTTCTGGGGCATATGTAAAAACAAGGGTAATGATTCTAATGCAAGTTTTCCTTAGGCTTCTAAAGTACACTCCCTAAAGTTGATAACTGACAAAGAATGATCCAGTTTCATGAAAGGTCTGAAAGGTGACACCCATGGAGATAAAGAAATGACGATGTTGAGGACAATAACACTTGTACTCTTTTTTATTTGAGGTGTAACCAACAAAGGCGCATTTGATTGCTCTTGGGTCTAACTAATTACGATTAAGCTATGAGAATGGACAAAGGCAACACAATCAAAGACATGACATGGTATACTTGATGTTAAGGGAGAAGAAGGAACAAAGTACATTAGAAACTCAATAGGACTAACACCATTTAGGATTTGAGTGGGTAACCTATTGATAAAATAGGTATTAGGAACAAACAATTCGAAGAGAAAGGCTCTGACAACCTCAAGGAGATGACAATCTTTCCTTTTTGCAACCCCATTTTGTTAGAGAGTATCAACACATGTCAATTCATGAATAATTCCATTTTCAGTAACAAATTCAAAAAACACATGACTTATGTATTTTGTGCCATTATTAGACCTAATTTTTTTTATGGATGCACCAAACTGATGTTGGACAAGATAGAGAAAATTGTCAAACCTTGTATTTATTTTTCATTAGGTAGGTATATGTTACATGAGTTACTTGAGTACAGTTGTTGATAAAGGTGACAAACCACTTTGTGCCAGATATAGATTCAACAACAGATCCTACACATCAGTATGTATTAGGACAAAAGGAGATGAACTTTTATTATCACTAATAGGAAAAGACACATGATGTTTTGACATTTAACAAACATCACAATTCAAAGACTCAAGAAACTCTTTTGTAAAGACGTAAGGAAACAAAGACTTAAGAAGGACAAACGGTAAATGTCCAAGGTGTCTTTGGTGAAGCCATATCAAGAAAGTAGTCTAAGTGTCTGGCTTTACTGGTTGGCTTGAGGACAATTATAGGTTCTTTGCATTATCTTTATTGTGCTCCAAGAAGTACAACCCACCCTACACTTTAGCAATTAAAGCTGTCTTCCTTATGTCAAGGTTTTGAAACTTGAAAGGTACAATGAGAATAAAAAAATGTTATTGAGCAATTCAAATCCTTACTGAGCTTGTGTAAAGAAATAAAGTTAGCCAATTTGGGACATTTAAAACATTATGCAATAAAATAAAGGGTTCAAGTTAAATGTTTATTAGAACCAACAATAGGCACATTATTGCCACTAGCAATCGTGATGAGTTACTTGTCAGATGTTCTAGAATATGATGTGAATAATACACGAAAGGGGGTCATGTGATTTGTTGCCCTATAATCTAGAATCCAAATGGCCTGAGAAGTAGAGCCAAAGGTATTGAACAATCTCTTACCCTTCATAAGGTACACAAACTAGAAGGCTTACTCATGGACTCAATGAGCATCATAAGACAATCAATTCTTCCTTGTAGGCTTTCATATCTTGTTCAGACTGAGATTGGGTAGTTAGTGGTTGAAAGGGAACAAATTTTATACTATTTACAACATACTTGGAACCACTGACAATCAAAATAAAATGCTAGATAGAATTTCCCTTTGTGCTATGCTTGAAAGTATTTGAACTTGTGGTGAAGAGAAGGTTAGAGAAGTGGAGAGGGGTTGTCTTTTGTCTGGATGCTAAACTGAGGAAAGAAAGGGAACTTTCTTACCCTTGTTATATGAGAGTTAGTTTCTCTGTTAATATGTAGCGTATTTAGATTTGATTATTTGAGTCCAGTTACATGCCAACTTGTGCCTGTCATCATATCTCCTGGTCTTTTATTTCTGCATAGCGAATAGTTAATTGACCAATGATCATTGGAAAAGGTCAAATTAATCAACAAGCATGTAGCTCAATTTGCATTGCTCAAAGTCCGAGACTTGGAGTTGGGAGTGGTAATGTTGGAGGTTTGATCCTCCACCAGGCTGTTGATCTCAGAAGTTTGCAGCTCCAATGCATTAAAGAGGAGGCAAATTAGGCCTATAAAGTTTGTTATCTTTAAAATTGACTGTAAAAATTGAATATAAAAATTATACTCTTGTTGGAAATCAAGGATCAACTCTCCCTAAAGTACAAGCCATTAAATTAAAGCTTATGAATGGTTTAAATATCAATGTGGAAAGGAATGATGGTCTCTAATGTGTAATATTCCTTTTTCTTATGTGTACAAGTCTAGCATGCACTCAAACAAAGAATGTATAAGCATTCTTTACGTGAATATTTTTTCCCCTTCCATCTATAAGGGATGCTTTGATACTTCTGTCGATTCATAAACCAATTTTGTCTTGTCCTTTTCAGCCCAAGATGGATGAACTTGCCAGGAAGGCATTTTGCTCTTGGGTTCGTGCATACACAGCCCATCGTGGTGAGCTGAAAAGAATATTTATGATCAAGAAGCTTCACTTAGGGCACGTAGCAAAAAGCTTTGCATTGAGACAACAACCCTCTTTAGTCGGACAGTCATTCCAAAAACAAACTAAGAAGAGAAAGAGATTTGAGAAGAAAAATGGGTCGTCAAAAAAGATCAAAGTTGCGAGTGTGTGACAAAACGCAGACCATTAAAGTGGCTGATGTTAGATTCGACGAAACAAACGGGTGACAAAAGATGACCTGCGGATGGATCCAAGGGAGACCAGAATCCAGATAAATGGGGTTACTACGAGACCTGAGATGAGGTAGCGTTAAGTTTTGTTCATTTCTGTAGCACTAATTTCTAACCGTTACTAGATTGTACTATTTTTAATTAATATTTTAGTGTGATATGTGATATGTATATGTAAACTTTTTAGCAAATGCTAACCGTTAAATTTTTATTTTTTTTTACAGCATCCGTTAAAATTACTATTAAAACATTCTCTTTTGACTGTACAAGTATAGCTAATCCTCTAAAACATTAGCCTAGCATTGGCGATGCGCTTATAGTTGCTTTGGGACGTCCAATTGTTAGCTAACCCCGTCGTTGGAATTCTAATAAGGTCATGTTATTCACACCCTCCACTTTTGTTTTTTTTTTATATTTCCAAAATACCCTCTTCTCTCACCGTTACACCCCTTACCTATTTTTTGGATTTTACAGAAACTAGATTATGTAATGTAGTTATGATTTAATATGTCATGAAAATTAGTTTTTGTAAAGGATATTTTTTTTAAAAATTACAAAAAAAAAAAAGGCAAGTGGGGCGAAGAATAAAAGTTATTGTGTATCCTTATATTGCATGAAATGTTACAAGGTTTAGGATGGCGGTTTTTTTTTAATAAGGACACAACAAAATCATTTGGGCCACAAATTGGTATGTGGAAATGTAGCTTTGCGGCCTATATTTTATGAGAGTTGGATAGGTGGATTCCTCATGCGTGTTGGATTATTTTGGTTCGCAAAATTATTTGCACATTCAAATGGAAAATTTTTATCATTTAGTGAGAAACATGAAGGATTAAACTCAAGAAATTTGTGACTGCTCTTGGTGCTCTAGGAACATCAGAAGACTCAAAATTCGTATTATGGGCTTTTGTTTTGACGTTTCTGATACAGTTTAGAATACATTTCTCTATTTATTTTTCCATAGTATTATTATCATAAGTTTTTATTTAAAAAAAACAATATTATCAATTTAATCTCTCAATAATATAAGGGATAGTTTTAAAATTCTAATTAATTCATGAAAAAAATATTATCAATTGACTGATTACATAGTGAATGAAATTCATGGCTGGTTAAGGTCATGCAACCAACGATTAAAAAAACAGTTAATGGTTATCACACTAGAAATTTGGTTACTCACCCTCCACCCTCCTTCACATCAGCAGTTTATATAAATAACTGCTGACAAAATTCATTGTTTTCACCGATTGGAAAAACGAATTGCAAAATGTCACTTCTAAAGACAAGTAAATAATAAGATAAAATAAATTACTTTTTTTATAAAATAAAATCAACTTATGCATTTTAATTTCTAAAAAATAATGCAAGAGAACTTCTATGAAAGTTAAATACATAAGTTGATTTTAATTCATGAGACAATCTCATTTCATTTTTTATTTTTTAGACTATAAAATTAAATATTGAATCATCTTAAATATACAGTAAAGTTCAATTCCATTGGATCAATTTTCAACATGGTAACTAAAATCCAATTCAATGAAAAAGATAGTTTTTCTTTTATCAGTTTTATTTTAGTTTTCAGTTTATTTGATTATCAATTTTTCAATTCAATTATTACTTTCATTTGTACTAGAGTGGATTAGTTAATTAACATCTCTAAAAAACGCGGGACTATAAACAATTCTCTTCATAGTGTAGTTATATTATATAAAGATTAAATTCATAAGATTGATAAAATATATAAAGTGTCGTTATGTTTATATATGTGAGAAAACAATTTATTTAATGAGAGAATACATATTTAATTTTTTTAAGCAAAATTTTCTTATATGATTGACAATCACGTATCATAAGTAAAATTAGTTAATAACTCGGTTATTTGATAGATAACTGTAATTTCTAACTTCGAAAAAAATATAAATATCACGATTATATATTTATTTATTTATTTTACAACGAATCATAACTAATCATGATGGGACTAATAATCATAAAAATTGCTTTCATTAGTTCGTTATTCAACTCGTTTTTAAAAATATTGACATAAAAGTATTGGAGTCCTAATTTAGTCTTATTTGATGACATTTTGAGAAAAATTAAGAGACAAAAACTGGTAGCAATCTATATTTGAGGACTAAATTAATGCAAAAAGAATAGACCAAAATAATAATATTTTGTATTCTTAAAGAACTGCATTAATGACAACAAATTTTTCAAGCATCTGCTTCACTTGTTTTGCAGCAAAGCAGACAAAGGTTTCGTGACTGAGCTAGTCTGCAATTTGCATAGTAATCACAAACCATTGTGCTTTTAGAATGTGTAGGTTCGACTAATGGTGAGTAATTTGTACGAGGCAATAGCTAGGTCCAAACGTTATCACCTTTGTATAAAAAAATTGAATGTGTGATGTTTCTGATGAGATGTTGGCAAGATGAGTCTTTAACTCTAAAAGGATTTTTTTGGCCTTACCTTGATTGCATTCTTATTCCTAAATTGTAACAACAAATGCCAATACCTTGCTTCTTGTTTCTTGGACAGCCGTGCAAGGAAACGAGATTGGTGCAGGTCTACCATCCCTTCAACCCTACGAAAGAAGGACTAAAACTAGAAACATAGGGATGTGAATCTAAGCAACCATGTTGCTGAAACTGTCCTTCAAAACTTGATTTAACCTTCAGCTCTAGATTGCTGACATTGTAGTACATCTTTATTAGCTCCACCGAATTAATTGTTTCTCCTTAGCACATGGTTTTGTAGGACCAATAATTGAACAGGTTCATGTGACAATTATACAACACTTGGATCCTTCAACATGACCCCATTGCATTTTCTGGTTAAGAAACAATCCTCAAGTTCATATTTGTTAAAAAAATTTGCCGGCACATTGGGTGTTGCAATTAATATTGCAAATTGGAAAGTGTTATATATATATATATATATATATGAGATTTGTTGCTGTACACAATATGAGTGTTTTAGTAAGTTACGTTATTATTATATTTTAAGAAAATCTTTAATTCTATCTTATTAATGCACTTATAATATTAGTGTGTTTGTTAATAAATTTCATAAACATTTGTTATTATTCACATACTTATTTTTTTAGTATAAGTGTAATGGCAAGCTACATCGATGTATTTTAAGATAATATTTATCTTATACACTCATACTAAAAAAATAAGTGTATGTATATTAACAAACTTCATATATATTTCACTTATTTTTTTTTATAAATGAGTAAGTTAGTTATTTTTAAAATTTATAATTATAAATTACTAATTTACTTATTCTAAAAAAATGAGTATACATTAAGAAATCTCATATGCACATATACCTACTTATTTTTTTAGAAAAAATATGTTAGCAAGTTACACCTTAAGTATTTTTAAAATAATTATAGGAAAGTGATCAAATTATATTGGTATAATTTTATCAATTATTACACCATCAAATAACTATTAATTGAATAAATTTTATAAAATTTAACATAGATAATTAAGATATTATAAAATTATAATTCAACAATCAAATCGATAAAATTTATATTTTATATAAATTTATTGAGTGAT
>JAMLFT010000726.1:0-37289 GCA_026544285.1 Pachyrhizus erosus | reverse complement strand
GTGTGTTGGGATGAAAATTTTAATATTGTATTTATTGAAAAATTATTAGGCTAAGAAATCTAGTTATTTCATATGAATTTAAAATATTTTAATAATAAAAAAAGTTTCATTCAATTTTCATTTAAATTAAGAGAGAACAAAAGTTTTTAAGAAAACAATACCATTTAATAAGTTGAAGCAAAAGATTTTAAAATTCACTTATTGAGAGTTCATTTTGGTAATAAAATCTGGTTAATTTGATAGAAAATTAAGTTGTTAGAATAATGGAAAAAAATTCTTTAATATAGATTTAAATTAAGAAAGAACAAACGTATTTTAGAAAATAATACCGTTTTTGTATGCTTAAGAGATTTTAAATTACACTTATTGAGAGTTAACTTTGTAAGAAATTTGGTTATTTTGATAGAAAATTAAGTTCTTATAATAATGCAAAAAATTTCATTTAATTTTGATTTAAATTGACGAAGAACGAACATTTAGAAGAAATGGTACAATGTGTGAAAAACGTGTAACAATACATTTATGAAAATTTGAGAAACACTCTGAAATGTTACCATAAAATTCAAACGATGGCCAATTTTAGTTTCCATAGGTGTAAGAAACCTTCCTATAAAATTTTAGTGCGTTTTAACTCCGATTGAATTAGTTTTAAAATTTTCCCAACTTGTTTACACGTTTACATGAGAATTAATGTAAATTCTAAAAAATAAGTTTGCAAATAATAATACATAATGAGTAAGGAAGGAGTACGTAATAATGACTAATCTATATTAATTAGGAATAATTATAAGTATTAGTAGTACTAATTTCAAATAATTTAAATTGACAATACAACTAAAATGCAACAAAAAACAAATTTAGAAAACTTGATGACCCTTTATTGAAAAGGCTAAATCTCATTATATTTGAGGAGTCACCGGAATGAATGTTAAATTAAAATCGCGAGATGTCTGGTGAGAGTCCTCATACACAATTTAAATTAGGTAATGTGTAGGAGACATAAAAGTTAATGACAGATAACTTATTGTTATAAGTGTGAATCTCAAAGGGTGAGGTGTTAGTTATTGTCTTGGGGAACTGAAATTAGTAGTGTATCATTCATTGTTCTGTAAGTTGAATAAACGAGATGAAATTGACATACAAATAAATGAACGTAACAACAAGAATTGATGGACAACGAGTCTCATGACCTAAGGCTGAAGGGCTTGTGGTCTTAGGACCTAAGGCTTGATGCTTGAATTAGAGAAAAATTGTTGGAGGTATGCGAGCCTGAAATTCTTATAAAGGGAATAAGACACAATGACCTTGTTGATTGATAGTCGATGAAGATGGGATGATGGCCTTGTGAAATTTATTGTGTTAGTACCAAGAACTGATTTGAAACTCGGTCGTGATGGAGATGGAGGTATTTGTCAATCAATATGATAGAAATTGTGCGAAAGGGAATTAAGATAGCAGATTGCATGGATTGACTACTGTATGGTACTTGAGGGATGTATGTTGGCTCTCGGAGTCTTAGGGGATAGTTGTTACACATCAAATTCAACTATATTTTCAATTAAAAGGAAAGCTCCAATACTAACAAAATGTGATACCTTAATTTCAACTATATGTTCAATTAAAAAGAAAACTATGATACAACCTAAATGTGGTCTCTCATATTAACTTCCCTATTTATAATTAATTATCCTTTATTGAGTTTATTTTATTTCATTCAAACATTCTTCATACACTTTAACAAAATGACATTTCTTAGCATATATATTTTTTATTATTTTTTGACAAGTTTTACAAGGTTCGTTTGAACTTTAAAAATAAATGTTATTGGAAGAAATAGTTTTCAAAAGAATTCAACTTTTAAGAAATTGTTCACGTGAGCCTTCATAAAACATTAGTTAACAAAATAAGAGTTATGAAAATTCCTGTTTTCTTAAGCGTGTATAACGTAATACAAATTTTAGTGAAATTTATTCTTTACATATAAAACTTAATGTATAGGATAATAAATTACACATATAAGAGATCCATTAGATTAATTCTTACCAACATCAAAGCATTTCATTCATGTCATAGTTATTAGAAGTAATAAAAATAATGGATTGTTAATATATAGACCAAGGATGCAAAAAGAATGATGTTTTTTTAAAAAAAGGATTTACATTGCTCATATATAAAAGAATGGCCTAGTCTACCCATATACAATATCCTAGTCAAAGCAATAATAGTAAATTTTGTCATATACACACATGTATATATTTATCCTATGAGGTGCACATCATTTCCTCCCTTTATGCAGATCCCTCAAATGGATCCTCCTCCTATAGTGGGTGATGGACCTACTGTCTCTCAATGGGCTACACTACCAAACGGAAGATCGACTTGTAGAATCTGAGCGTCAATATTTGAAAAAAATGGAGATGTAAGGAGTAAGTCATCCATCCAAACTGAGTAGCACAATCACAAGTATAAACACTCTCTCTCACTTTCATCCTCACCGTTGTGTCTTATTTACTTCACAAATAGTCATATTTTTAGGCCCATAATGTCTCTCGACCCTCCAAGTCACAAACATCTTATATAACGTATATTCATTATTTGCTTTCGGGTGACGATTGGTAGTACATATTTTGTCTGGTACTTGAGTTAGGATACTCTCGACCAACCATGGTAATGCTCCATATTTTTCGGGAACGTCAAACTGATTACGTAAGTCCTTTCGCCCTTAGAGTTATCACAACTTGGCATCTTAACATAACCTCGTATGACTTTTCAAGCCTACGAACATTCCAGTATCATTTTGTAGTCAACCCATTAAATCTCCAATCTTAATTTCCTCACATATAAATTTATTGTAACAATCGTCAACCACTTCCATCACTATTACAATAGACTCTTAGTCAAATAATTGTTATTGACACAATGACTTTTCATAATCGCCTTCATCGATTATCGCATCAACATAGTCACCATGTCCTCATCTCAACATCAGGCTCTCTAGTCATCAATCATCAGGTCCTACGATCATAGACACTTTGGCATCATAATTCATTGACTTTCATCATACTTGCCACCTATTAATCATTGTATTTCCATCAGCTTGTCCATTCATCAAATTTAGCACATTCACATTTTCACAACTTTCAATATTACACTCATCTTTGTTGTCAGAGATGACCAAGTAAAGTCTTGTCTACTGAGACTCCATATCAATTCATCTGGGTGGTCCCATTGACAACAACGGTCCCTCCTCAGCATCAGTCAATCCGCTCTCTTAACGACTTTTGGAAGTCGTCTTTCTTAATTTACTTTTACGCGTTCTATCAATTATCTAATTAGAATAAATGTGTAATAACTCATTGAGAAGTTGGTTTTAAAGACTCCCTCATATTTCCTCCAAATCTACACGATCTACGACATTGAGTTTTGAAATTGTAATTTCATCGAGTTTACGCATTACGTCAAAATTTCCTCTAATGATTAATTTTTATGGAAATCTCTTAAAATTTTATTTGAAAGTCCATTATATTTAAAAAGACTCAAAACTAATATTAAAGTTCCTTTTACTTTAAGATTTGAAATCATTTCACAAATTTTTCAAAAAATGACATTACCCATTATTTTTCGTCACATAGTTTCTGTGAATTCAGTTGTTCTTGTCCATTCAAAATCTAAATCTTATGAGACTTGTTCCCATATTTAAATTTTTAAATATTATAATTAAAAAACAGAATTCCTTGTCAAAAATCACTCTCAACTTTTTCAGATAAAAAGTTCGTAAGTTTTTCTCTTTTTCAAATCGTCGATTTTATTAAAAAGATTCGTTTTATCTTTAAAAATTTGTTTCTCCTTCATTTTAAATCCAATTTTAGTGAACCTTTTTCCTACATTCTTATAATTAAATTTTCTATCCCAACAACTAGATTTCTCATTCAAATTCGCTTCAAAAAAGTGCAATTTAAGATTTGGTTTTCAGCTTTTAAAAAGGTTTATTACATGCTTAAAAATAGTTGTTTTCCTTCATTTTAAATCCGAATTGAGTAAACTTTTTTTTACATCTTTATAATTAAATTTTCAAACCAAATATCTATTTTTTAGGTCCAAATACCTTACCAATTAGTACAAATGTAAAATTTACTCTCCGTTTGCCTAGTTTTCACATAAATTATTTTTCACATTTTTAAAAATGCAAAAACTCCTTTTCTTTCCTCCCTACTTGTTTTTCGGACTCTCTATGTTTATTGATTTCAAAAATTATTTTTTCACATGGCCAATCCAGCCATAAAATTTAATTTTGAATTTTTTCCCTTATTGTAACAGATTCCAATTTTTATAAAACCAACTTCACAAACTTATTTTTATCTTTCTATTTCTTAATCCAAACCTTACAAAATTTTTACCAATCATTACCAACAAGTTAAGGGTCTTAAAAAAATTATTCCAGTCTAATCCAAGCATCATTCTATTCTAGATAAATTTTTAAAGTTTCAGTCACTCTACAAACTCTATTTTTTGTTGTAAGTCAAGGAAACAAGCAATTATATCACATTTTACACCATCAAATAAACAGTTTCCAACCACAACCATTGCAAAATATTTTTACAAACTTTCCACATCATTATAAGCATTTATACTCAACATAAACCTTGCAAAAAAATACAAAATAACATCCATCACTCCACTCATTTGGTGTGCTACCATAGATATCCAAAAATCATCATATAAAACTAGCCAACCAAGAATAATTTAAGGGTTTCATTCCCTTTATATAATAGATGAAAATAGACTAGAATGGGTTAGGAAAACTCCTCCTTACCTAGTTGAAGTTTCACGAATTTTTTAGCACAAGAAACTTGGTGAAAGATGGTGCCTTCCAACAATAACTCCTCTCCTTCTAGTTGCCGCCACACAAGCTACAGGTGCTTTCAGGTTTGAAAAATCATAAGAGGAGAAGTAGGGGAAGGGTTTGAAGGGTTGAGAAGTGGGGGAGAAGGCCAAATGCAACAGAAAAATTTTCTATTGCACAAAGAGGTGTTAGCTACATCAAATGCAATGGGGTAAGACAACTACATAATGGGTCCTTTTATAGGATCCACATTAGGTCTATGATTAGTTAATTTAGAAATTAAGTCCCAAATCAAATTCCTAATTAAGTTAGCCAAATTTAAAGGAGTTAATTGACTTGATTTTTATCTAAATTAACTTTCAAATCACTAATTTGATGCATCAACTTAATTAAATTGATTTGGTCTTGATCTTATTTTTCTTTATTACTAAATATTTACATAAATTCATTAATGAGTTGACTCTAGTCAATTCTAGTATTTTCTACCTATTTTTTTATTATTTTTTAGAATTTTTTTCCCTATTTTTCTTACTATTTTGAGTGGTTAAAACATCATTAAATCACTTTAATATTTATTTTTTGGTTCATATTTTATTTATGTGAATTTTGGTTAAATATTATTTCTTAGATAATTATTAAATAAAAATTAATTATTTCAATTTATTGAATTTCATATTCTCTAAAAATTGAGGGTGTTACAATAGTATGAAATGTCATATTGTGACAACTCTAAGGATAAAGGGACTCACATGACTGACTTGGCGTCCCTGACATATATAAAGCATTACTATAGTTGGTCGAAAATATCTTGATTTGAGTATCAGAGAGGGTATGTCCTTCCAATCGTCACTTAAAAACAAACAATAATTATAAGCAAACATCATGTAAGTTCTTTTGTACTTTAAGGGTTAAGAGGTATTGAGGGTCCAAATTTTAAAATTAGTAAAGTAATTAGAACGTCACAATAAAAAATGAGAATGAGGAAGTGTATATTATACATGTATTTGTATGACTTTAGAGTGGATGAATGACTCACTCCTTTCAATGTCATTTAATTTAATAAAAATACTTAAATATCTTAATATATTTAAATGTCTTTAATTTGATCTATTTTATTATTTTAATTAACTTAATTAAAATAGAATAATTTGAATCATCACATTTAGTTGAATTATGTTTCTTAAATTTATTGGTTGTGATTCTTTCCGTTTTGATTCTTTGAATTATGTTTACAGTTCTCTATATAGTGAAATATTAATTCATGATTTACTAAATAATGAAAATATGACCACCTTGCTTTTCTTTTTAATGTAGTCGCATATATACCGGAATAACACTAACATTCTATCATAATTATAACATGTATAAAAGTAAATATGACACATGCGAATGCACGGATACCAAACAAGTTTTACACGCTTGGAATTAATGGAAGGACTTTACACACTTGGAATTAATGGAAGCACAATAGAAGTTGGAAGGGGATAAGGTGGTAGAGAAATGATAGATACTTGAGTAATATGAGAGAATGAAAGGCTTAATAGGGAATCCTTAAGCTGTGCAAGGTTTTTCATTAGGTGAAATTTCCTATTCATGTAAGAATTGAAATAAATCTTTGTCTTTCTATGTTTACTTTGGAATTCAAAGGGTAATTTGGTAATTTCAATTGTGTTCCGACACTACTTTGTCTCTAACTTTGCTTCATTGCTGTACTCTGTAAAATATACATTTGACAAAAAACAAAATAATAATATTTTATTTGAAGTGTTAGAATCACTTTTAAATCTCTCAAAAGACTAAGAATGATTAATTATCATCAATCATTCTTAATCATCACACAGACTGAATTGTCCACTTGCATAAATTTATGTAAATCTACACTGTCTATGTGCAACACAGTTTAGGTTTTAGCTAAATTAATATTTGAAACTCAATCACAAAATAACAATAAATTCACATAATTAATTTTTATAAATTTTCTTATTATTTTTACTTAATTAAGAATGCAAACAATTTATTAATAAAAACAGTTAAAACAAAAGGTGTCATAAATAACCGACCCCATGTTGTGCATCAGTGTACTAGCCCAAATACTCCACTTGAGAGTATACGCTCTCACCAACTAATCACACACAAACACTCTCTCCTCTCGGACTAGATTAAGATTTTACATCTTTTCACAAGACTTATATTTGAAAATCACTATCTCTCCTTCAATTCCAAACCAAAATTGAATGTGAGCTTCGAAAAATCAAAACAATAATTCTAATATTACAATTTACCATGCATTTAAACCAGAAATTCAATAATTTGAAACTTCGAATTATCTTTATTGACACTATCTTTTTTTCTTCCTTTTTAATAGCAAAAAAAAAAAACAAAGGATGCACTGTCACATCCTCTTTTTAACAGAATGATTCTACAATAAAAGTGACATGCAATTGAAAGGTAGTTTGCCTGTAATCAATTATTCACTGCCTATACATACCCATCAATGGCCATAAAAAAATGGTTACTTTTTTGTGATCCTGTAACATATACCCTTCAATCTAAAGACTAATTTCGCTGATGATACTATTGGTTTAAAAGATTATCACATACGACACAGATCAAATACAAAATATTTTATTAAATAGGTTTTCTTCATATGAGTACATAATATTTAATCCCTAGGCCAACTTGTGAGACTAAAATACTTGCTTTTCACTATTGCTAATTCCTTTCTCTCACAAACCTGACTCGGATCTTAAACATTAATGAAACATTGTGTGTCATATGCATATCCGAATTGCGAATTAATTACTATTCCTTTTTTGGGTCCAGCCGAATAATTTTAGTTTTGGAATGTTATTCTTTCCCATCCGTTCATCTCTTCACCCTAAGAAAAAAACCTATGTATAAAGGGTAGAGTAAGGGTACTCCAAAAACCTCCCTTGGAGGTTCTAGGGGGTCAATTCAATTTATGTTGCTGATTCCAACTGTGTCAGATTAGACGCAGCTACCAAGAAAATCTAGTGTATCGATTACAACACTTCTTCGTCTTTTGGGGGGTGGGATGCTTATCCTCTCCGACCTATTTATCAAGAATCAAAATGTCAAACTCATGCCATAGGTAAATAAGTGTTTGTGTAAGATGGTTCCTAAACCCATTGATAGTTGTTGGATAATTTTATTTTTAAAATGTTATATCATCATATCTATTAATAAATAGATGACAACTAGTGCTTTCATAGAAGATTTTGTACAATCGGAAGATGTTCTGTTTAATGGAAGAAACCAATTTTTATAATATGATAAATTAAAATTTAAATCTCTATTATAACATGTATTTATATTTAGTGTTTAATAATGTTTTTAAGAATATTACCTCTGAAAATAAATACCTTTAGAAAACCAAAAGACATATTTCTTGTAGTGTAATAAACAGTCACATAGATACTGTTTGGATATAAAATTAAAAGTATTTTTAAGAATATTTTAGAGCTTTTCTATTAGAAAAAACTTTATATTTTTAGTAATAAAAACATTTTTAACTTGTATTTAAACATATTATACAAAAAATTTTAACATTCTATAAGAATGATTAAGAATGAATGATTAAGAATAAATAAAATAAAATGAAAATTGCTGCAGCGGCTTGAGCAAAGCCGAAGAAATAGTACAAATGAAAAGAATGAATAAAATAAAAATTGCTTAAATAAAATGGAATAAAACAATTCCTTCTAAAGCCTAGGATACAAAGATGTTTGAATTTTGAAAAGGAATTCGGGAAAATTTCAAATCAGCAGTTAATGCCCAAATATGTAATTCAACCCATGGCTTTCATAATTATTACCTTTTTCTTTACCTCTCACTCCAATCAACAACATATATGGGGAAGTTGAAAATCTAGTTGTTTTTAGGAAAGCAATATTTTTCCAAGCACACCTTATGACATATGTTTGGATAAAAATTGGAAAAATATTTTTAATAAATTACAATGCATAATTTCAAATTTCAATATATATAAAATAAAAGATAAAGAATTTATTACTTTAGAAGTAAAAATATTTTTCAACTTCCTAACTAAAATCTAAACATGTGCTAAATAATTATTGTACAAACTTTTACTTAGCGAAGATGTAGTCTTATACATCAGACACTACATGTTTTGCTTGGACCATCCTCCAATGGAATTGAGAGTACTAACTGAAGTTTGAGAGTTGAATGAACAGTGTGGCCCTTGGCTAGCTTCTTGATGAGCTAGGAACCAATGTAACTACTGCCATAGAGAAAGAAAATTTACTCAAGCAAAACATACACTACAACATCACAATCAATCAAGCTCAAATTTCATTGTTTATCCATTAAATCTATGCACACAACAACAAAATTCAAAACTAAAAAAGTCAAACAATCGAAAATACCAATCTAGGAATCAATTACAAATTCAAATACCAACACACCGCATAGAACGTGAAAGATATAAATCAAATAGAAGATCATACCTCCAAGAAAAATGATGCTCGAAACCCTAAGTCGCAATGCAGAGATTAAGAGATGGATAAAGAAGACGCTCTGAAACTTAGTAAGAGAAATGCTATGATCAATAAAGTGTCAATAGGAAAATGGTTAAATCTTCGATGTGGAAATGTGAAAATCAAAGCCACTTTCAATAATGGAACAAGCGCTTTGCCGCTTCACTCTGTTACGAAAAACGCAGGGTAAGAGATTAGTGAAATCCACAAACCCTAAGAAATGGAACAAATCGCTCACAAAGAAATTGAAACAATTGAAAGAAAGATAGAGGAAGAGAGAGAATGCCAATGGTGTAACTAAGAAAGGAGATAGTGTGAGAGTCAGTGTGAGGAAATGTGAAAAAGGAAAGGTTCGCGAATGAGAAAAGAGAGGGAAATAAGAAAAAAAAAAAATGGGAAGGTTATAAAAAAAAAAACGTTAAATACTAAACATTATTGCGGCGGGAAGTATATCAGTCAGAAATCACAGTATTTCTAACGACTTTTGTATCCGCCAGAAAAAAAAAAAAACGTCATTAAACACTAATTTTTTTTTTTGTAGTGTTTGAACAATGATATAAAAGTTTTAATATTAATTATTTAACTGATTGTTATTTGTTTTGTAAACATATGATTTCTTTAATGATAAATATTAATTCATATTTATGTAAAAAGATTTATATATCTTTTTATGTTTTCCATTTATTTATAAATATTTCATTTTTTCGTAATCTGTGTATTTTGATATTTTTATTAATGGTTGAATTTTAAAATAATTTATATGAAGTCTTGTATAAATTAACACCGCAATTAAACTTCATATTCATAAAATGATTATAAAAATTTAATATTTTATCAAGTAATACAAAAGTCAAAATTTGTAGGTGTTTTTACATACTTAACATATAATTCACCTTTCACATACAAATTTTATATTAAAAATATAGAAAATAAGTAAATTAAGAATTAATATCGTGACAATTATAATTTTATAGTTTAAGGAATTAAAATAGTTTTTTGTGTTTTCATTTGAAAGCTAAGTGTATTAATCAAACAAGTTGCTAAATAGACCTTTTTTTATAATGCGATCATTCATTATAAATTTTCTTTTAATTTCTCTATTTCAACTATGAAATCAAAAAATTCTAATGTAATATTAAGATACAGTTCATATCAAACAAACTAAATAAAAATCAAAATAAAAGGATCAAATTGTTTACTAGTCAATCTTAAATAAGAAATAATGATAAATATATAACTACGACTAAAATAAAAGGAATCAAAATACGTAATCTGATAACATTCTTCTCGAACTTATATAAAAAAAATGCAATCTATCAATCTAATGATTAAAAGTCATAAATGATAATATAATATTACTTTTAATTAATAACTATAATTAGTAAGGAATTTATAAACAACTTTATTCTTTGTTTTAATATAATTAAATACTAATTTAATATAATTAAATTCATTACATTTAATTAGATAAATGATTATGCACTTTTAATATAATTAATTTTTTTATTGATAATTAGGTTAGTTAAATTTGATTAAATCAAATCGGAGATTATTGTAAAATTCAAGTATCCATCAATCACTCACGTTACTTTTCAGTCATTATTTTTAATTATTATTGTTCATAAAATATATTTTAATAATTAACTTAAAAATAAATTATATATAGTTTATTTATTAATTTATATCTTTACTTATTACATATTATAAATTGTTTTAAATTTAACTAAGCATTAAATCATTACTTCAAATTATTATTGTTTATAAAATATATTTTATAAAGAGATAAAAATACTTTAAAATTGATGTGAATAGTGTGTATGATTTTGTAAAATCTTTTTGTAAACCCTTTTGAAAAGTAGAAGATATGTGAAAAATCTTTCGCAAATACTTGAGCGTATAAAATGTGAAGATAAAAGAAACCCGCTAATAATAAGGTTTTATATTAGTTCACTTAAACACTTGTGTTACATATGATTCTTCGTCAACTTTAAAGAGTTCTACTAACTAGGACAGGTTACAACCAATTAATCATAGCTGTTAATTTTGGCTTACAACAAATATTTTATCTACTATTTTTGCATCTACAACCTAGGTATTCTTCAACTATCAATTATAGCTACACCTTAATCATTTCTAAATTAAGAAATATAAGTATAATTTTTCATTAAATCACTCCTGACTTTCACAATATACAAGATAAAAAAGAATAACTTAATTTGAGAATATACAATTAAGCATAAATCTTTTACAAAAATAACTTTAGCAAAGGATGAACAAAATTAAGCACAAAGTGTTTTTTTATCACAAAATGAGATAATCTAGAAGCAATGGACATAGAGAATATTAGTAAGATATTCAATAGTTCATTAACTTCTTCTTTCTTCACAACTTCAGGTATTTATAGTCTTCATACAAAGATATCTTGTGAGAGAACATCTATTGTTATTTTCTCGTTTTGATTCATCGTTAACTTATAGGAACTTTAATCATATTTTCTTTTCTTTGATGTGACAATTGCGTCAAAGGAGAGAACGATAACTTATATTTTTTGTCATAAACTTCGTTGACACTTCTTCTAAAGTCACCTTCCACTTTTTGCAAATTCCTACTTTTATTTTTTCTTTGTGTAGGCTTGAAACTTGAGGAATGCTTTTATGATTAGAGGTTTTATGCTTTTATTAAATGCTTTCAAAATTCAAACGTTAGTTTAAGCATGTTAAAAGCAAGTTGAATTATTAGATGCAAGAAAGATAAGAGCAACAATACTAAACATATGAGACATAAGATTTTCGATATTCATGATTAAGCAAAATAAATAAAACATTTAAGTGTAAAATCTTAGTCGGTGCTAGTAATGATATTCATAGTAGCTTTTTTCTGTCTGATGCTACATTGTAATTAATGATACTTATTGGTTTGATTGTTCCAAATTAACTTCAAGATAGCATTAGCTTTGTCAATACTACAACAAATTCTTTGCTTAACATTAGTTAAAATCAATGATAAGTTAGAAGGTAATTCAAAATTGATTAGCGAACTAATTACATTTTATTGTAGGTTAGGCTAACGCTAAAGTGTACTTAATGAACTTATGTCGACTAGTCGACACTAATGGCCCACCCTTAATCCATCTCCTTATTTTTTATTGTAACATCCTAATATTTGTTTTCCTAATATTAAAAAAATTATATATTATTGTGAAAATATTTTAATAATTAATTAAATAAATAATATTTAAATTGTTAATTTAAGGAGTTAAAATGGATTTTATATTAATTAGCAAGAAATAAAATTGTTTTAATAAGCATATTTTAATAAGTTAATAATTGGGCTTGTGTGTGTCTAGTGGGCTTTTATCCTTAACCCATTAGTAAAGCTTAATCCTTACTTGAAGAGGAAAAAAGTCTCATTCCTTCTCAAAGTTTAGACTTAACATCTTACTTTTCTTCTATTTCCTCTTTTTTTTTTTTTAAATTTGTGTCATCATAGAGATGTTAAAGGGATCATTACATGAAGTATTGTTGGAATCGTGAGTAGGATCATGAAAATGTCATCTCATCCTTACATTTTGTTTTACTTCTTTAGAGGTAAGGAAGAGTAGGGTTTTTCTTTTCTTACACGACGACGGTAGTCATGGGTAAACTTAAATGCTCACAAGTTTTACTTTTTATAAATTTGGATGAGTTGTGAATATTCTAAAGCACATTTTATTTTTATTTTGGATTGATAATTTGAGTGTTTGATGTGTTTATTCATTTATTAGATATCATTTTAGTTAAAATTAGTCGCATGATTTGTTGCTTAGGCCTTAGTTTGGTATATTTTTATTTGTTTTCATCCTTTTATCAAACCTATCATGTGTTTTGTATTTTTATTGACACAATAACTATTTTTACTTAGTTTTAGGATGCAAGAAAACCCATTTTTCATGCATGTTGGGCCTTACGATCAAACCTAACATTCAGAGGCATTTTTGGGGCTTGAAAGGGAGCTAACTGAATTTCATCAAAATCTGCAAGGGCGTGCAAGAAATCCACACACCTATTCGTGTTTCAAAAATTGTTATTTCCCACTTGTTTTCAAGATCCACACAAGCAAATCAATATTTTGCATGCCCACCTCAAGCATGTTCCAACAATTTTTTATTTCTTTGTTTTATGTTTTATTAGGAGTTGGGCCTAATCCCTTTTGGCCCAAAGCTTCAAATAGGAACTTTATGATCTAGTTTAGGGTTCTAAACTTCACATTTTGATAGCTTAAAGATAAAGTTTGGATTCTCTTCCTCTTTCTTTCTTTTATTGTGATTAGATATTTTTCTTTTATCTGTTCTTAATTTCTATGACTATGAGTGAGTAGTTCTCTTTGTTGTGGGATTAGGACATAACCCTTGTCAATTTTTCATGTTAATGTAATTTCAATTGAGGTACTCTTCAATTTTGATATTTTAATTTCTCTCTTATTGAATTATATACGTTAGATTTTTTTTATCATTGTTTACATGATTTTAAATGCATACAAGTAAACTAAGATGTGAACCTAAGTATTGGAAATATAAAAGATGAACTTAGGTTTTGATTCATGAAAATAGGATTAATCCTAGGTGGGTAAAACAAATTAATAAAGAGCGTAAAAGATTTAATCAAATAGAACACTATAAAAATAGAGGTAAATTTAATTAGTTACATCTCTATTTCTTGAATGAAAATGAAGATTACCTTAGATTAATTTTTCACTAAAAGAGAATTAAGAAGAATCTTGAATTGTTAGATTAATAAAACAATTAGTCTTGGACTGAAACCTCGATCCTAAAATTATCTAAATCTAAAATAGAACATCATAACAATAGAGGTAAATTCAATTAGTTACATCTTTGTTTCTTGAAAGAAAATGAATATTACCTTAGATTAATTTTCATTAAAAGATAATTATGAATAACTTTGAATTGTTATATTAATTGAACAAGTCTTGGACTGAAACTTCAATCCTAGAATTATCTAAATCTAAAATTTATCTTAATTATATCTTCTTTAGTTTTTATCTTTTATCTTAAATTTTTATTAAACTTTCTCAATTTTTCCCAAATCAAACCTTAATCTTTTTTGAATTATTATATTTTTATTTTTATTAAGATAATTGTTGACTCCAAAATGTGGTTCTTATGAATTTGATATTATTACTTACACATGCACTTATGATTTTTCTCTATCAATGTTTTAGGGTTCTTACTTCTTTATGTCTATTAGATTGGGGATTTATGATTCATACTTGTTTCTTGCAATTAATTCATTTTTTATCTGAAAATTCTTTATTGTATATTTGAAACAAGTTTAAGATCATTAGAACATGTTATAAAATTATTACAAGATTTAGGAAGGGTTTTGGGTCATAAGAAACCAAATTCATGAAGTACAAGAATTACTTGCTAGCTCAAATAAGAATCAATTTTAGCTTACAAAACTTGCTAATTTATGTTACAACGAATTCTAGCTTACACAAGCTATTAGTTTAAGCAAGAGTTAACTTTAGCCTAAAGAAGCAAACTGTTGTAAGGGCTATATAAGTTCATAAGAAGCCTTATTCAAGCATGCATGAGTCTTATAAAAGAATGAAAGAAACTAAGTCTTTAGAAGGTTTTGCTTAAGCAAGGAAACCTTTGTTGAGCATACTTGCTCACGTGAGTAGCAACCTCACCTAAGTGAAAAGGGGGTGACATAGACCTAAGTGCCTCTAAAGCTTATTTGCTTAAGTGGGGTTTAGGTTTTGCTTAAGAAAAATGGGGGGGAGAGGGACAAAGGCATAGTGGCATTTGTTGGGAGGAGTTGCTCAATTGAGTGGTGACCTCGCTTAAGTAAAGATGAGTATAGAGACTTAGTAAGTCTCTAGAAGTGGTTTCACTTAAGCGAGAATGAGGTCTCATTGAAGAGAAAGGTAGACATAAAAACTTATGTCTCTAAAGTGGAAGTGGTCAAGCAAGAGTTGATTCTCTTTTAAGCAAGCATGTGAGAATGGAGTTGTGCACTTAAGTGTTTTACCTTTCAATTTTATTCCTATGCAATAAATGTATGTATGCATATATATATATATATATATATATATATATATATATATATATATATATATATATATCCTTGTTTGTTGTGCACAATGCTAAGAGACAATATAACATGAATAAGTGATATAATCATATGAATGAGACTACTCTAAATATAAACGTATGAATATTATAGCATGAATTATGATAAATGTATAATTATATGTTTATGAAATTGATGAGAATGAGGCATGAGATGTTCTTGGATGCCATTAAGACGGGTGGCCTAGTCTATGAGATATTGAGAATGGACTTGGGTGGTATTCTAACAATGAGTGACCTAGCTTTTAAGGGGAAAGGATGGGCTCAATTATGTGAACTTAAGATTCACTAGGACCATTGTATGCATAAAGAGTTTGATATACATCATGAAATTTGACAATCTTGTTGGGATGAAGCATACATGAGCTGGATGGTGGAAATTATGACAAGTTTAGCTTAGACCTTGGGAGTTTCTAAGACCTGGTATGGAAGTTTAAATGTCTTATACTAATTATATGAGTTTGAACTTACTTGCAAAGCTAGGTAATCTTGACTAGTTGTTAGGTGGATAAGATTTTGGATAGTGTAGCCTATACCAAGGCATTGGTCGTCGATGAGCTTCTTATGAGTATGTGTATGCTCTTGAACTATTTTATAAATTAGTGTTGGTACTACATGGAATACAAAGTAAAGTAAAGAGGATGTTGTGTTACATTTGCATTAAGTGATTTCATTGATGTGTTGCATGACCTACGGGTGAGCTCTATGTGTATAAATATTTTAAAAATAATTCCCAAGAATATTATGTGGAAATTTAACTTTTTCGAGTTAATTTGTTTTTGTTATGGTAAAAATATTATGTTATTCTTGTTGGATCATTTAAGATGATAAATAATTAAAATTTTTATTAAAAATATTGTGTTACTCTTTATAAATATAAATACTTCTAATATTTATGATCAACCAAACAAAATTTTAGTCATTTATAGTAATCATGATTACCAAGAATCATGATTTCTAGATATGAATTTTTTCTTTTGATATCTTTAATCATGTGTACCAAAGTTTGATATTTGTGTTGCTTGCCGATGTGTATTCTTTCTTAGATTTTGGGAAGCAAGATATTCATTACGTTTTCAACTGCCTGATGAAATCAGAATCATAGAGGAGTTCCAGTTGAATATTTGGAATTAAAAGAGAACGGAAGCAACTTAATTTAAGTAATTTTTTATTGCATTTCAAAACTTTGGTTACAAGTATTCTTTGAATATTTCTTTCATCTTCAATACATACAAGAACAATTACATAAACAAAATAATCAAGAATATTCTTTTAGGAATGAGCATTATGTTCGGGGTGTGGGTCTTGGTTTAACACCATCTCAAATCATGGGCTGCAACTCTTGTTCTTCAATGTCAACATCTTCATCATAGGCTAATGCCAATATAGCTATGATAGAAATTGAAATTGATGCCCTAGAGTAACAAGGCGCTTGCCTTGATAGCTAGCTGTTGATGTACCAAAGCAACAAGTTGCTTTCCTTATGCAAACTATTAAGGTAAACCAGGTAAAATAGTTGTATGTTCAATAACTTATTAGATGTTAATATTGTTTTAATGTGTAATTTATGGCCTTAATTAATTTATAATTCTTTTTTATTTGAGTCTTAGCATCACCACATGCAGCAAGACGCTCTTCCAAGTCCAGTCACATACCCAAAGATAATTAAGTGGCAACATCCCGTCAAACCACCTAGAGACATTTGATTTCACTTTTTTCTTATGAACTAAAAAACCTTTATTTTATGCATTTATTTATTTTTACTTTATTAGATAACTGTGAATTATGGATGTGGAGTTAATTTCATGTACTGACCTACTAACTATGTATATTGGTGTGCAAGTTTTAATTTTTTTTTATAATTTTTACTTAAAATTATACACTAACCAGACATAACCAAACACGTGTGCGTTTTAACTTGTGTGTTTGTTTGTAATTTAGTACAAATTTATTTAATTTTACTAAATTTCATCTTAAAAATTATTTATTAATCAGGTTCAAAAAATTAAAATTTGAAAAATGAAACTCAAACAGATAAACAATTTTTGTTTAAAATATTATGATAAATTCCAAATTATTATTACCTTTAGAATGTTGTTACTAAGAACGTTTATTGCGATAGTCTCCAACCGTCGCTACATTAAAAACACATTTTTTTAATATTTATAGTAGCAATTAATAACTGACGTTATAGTTAACAAAAAGTTTTAAAAAGTTTCTTGGGACGATTTAAAATTTCCATTAGATTTAACAAATGTTATTTAAAATATTTTGATAACAATTTTCTTTTAAAAAAAATACTTATCGTATCGTAGAACTTGAAACCACCAATATATTAAAAATATTTTTTTAAATAATTATCGTTGCGGTTCAAAATGCCACTGTGTTAAAAAACATTTTTTAAAAAACTTATTATAATGATTTGAAACCGTCGTTATCTTTTACAAATGTTTTTAGAAATATTTATCGCAGTGATTTTGAATTGCCATTAAGTTTTACAAATTGTTATTTTGATTGGTGGCAATTGGCACTGTAGGTTTTCTCAACCGCTGCAAAACTAGTTGTTGACGCTTTAAATTACGGCGGTTGTTTAACATTCACATTGTTTATTTTGTGGTGGTTCTAACCGTCACAAGATGCAATAATAATCGTTGTTACTTGTTAATTTTTGTGTAGTGAACACTTACACATAATTCAACCTTTCTTTTTACGTGTAACCCATTTATTTCTTTCACAACACCGTGTCAACGAGCTAACCTCTAAAAATGGTACTTTTTTACTCCATAAGTGCTTTCATACACTAAACAGCGAATCGAGCGAGTCCAATGCAAAGAAATCCAGTGAGGAGATCTAGTTACCTTTTATTCTAATACGTAATACGAAAAGGTAATTTGTTGATACCCCAAATGATAAAGGAATCATCAAAACACCTACTTAAGAAGCTTCCTTGGCATCACCATGACACTTCTTGAACCATCATCTTTGCCACAGCATCACCTTCATCACTATAATTTGTAATCTTGTACTGTATGCATTGGGAAACTTGATTTAGAAGCTAGATAATGAAAATTGAGATACTATTTGATATAGAATTTAGGTGAGAAAGACAAAGATAAAATGTGTAAGAAGAGAAACAATGATAAGAGAGACTATACACTACACTTTATTATAGTTTCAAACATAGTCTAAAATACTTCAGACATCCTTTATTTATAAGCAGCTATCAAACACACATACTATTATAAAATCTTAACTAACAATAGCTACCCAACTAACAAACTTTATTTCATTTATATTACATTCTTTAGATAGGTTGAAAATCACATTTTAAGGCTATTCTAAAAATCTTAGGGACTTAATTAAAAATAATTTATAAGATGAAGAATGTAATTGAAAAGAAAAATAGTTTAGGAACCTTTCGAATATCTCATTAGTTTTGAAGTCCAACCAATGAAGCACTCTTAACAAAAAGTCAAAGCCAAAACCAGAAGAATGAAACTAAAAGCAAAAAGTGGAAGACCCAAGTCATATACTTAAGTACACTATGTAAACTCTTCCTACACTAACCAAGTCAGGCTTTAATGAACTCAAGTCCTAGAGACAAAACTCAAGTTTGGATTTGCCAAACTCAAGTTTACACTTGAGAAACTCAAATCCCACATTGGCAAACTCGAGTCTCTCATGTTGGATGAGTTTTTTTTTTTTATCAAGTTTTTCAAATTTAAATCAACCATATATTCCCTTAATCAACGATATCTTTTTAAATTACAAATTTAAAGGTTTTTATCATGTTTTAAACTCACATTTTGGAAAATTTGTAAAAAAATAAGAATTTATATATTTTCAAATCAAATTAAATTATTTGATATTCTCAATTAATCTTTTCTAATCAACATAAATAAATTAGGATTCTTAGGTTTTTTTTTTTATTTTCTAATCAAGTTAAATCCATTGGGATTCTCAACTTATTTTGCTAATCAAAATTAATCAATTGGGATTTTAAAATCTATCTTTTTACATTCTCTCAAATCCCTATATCAAGAAGAGTTTTTTACTAAGCAAATTATCCAAGTTAAAAACCAAGTCAGTAATTTAGAGTTAATTGATATGTGCAAAAGAATTCGCTAAGGGCAAAGTGAACTTAAGTTCGGATATTGGACTAAAGGCAATTCTTGAATAATCCAATTTTATAGTGAATTGAATAATTTGAAGAAATTGTCAATTTAAAAGTTGTGTTCTAAAACTTGTTAAAAAAATAGAATTAAATAAGAAATAGGGAAATAAAAAAATCAATTTGGAACCTAAGATTGTGCTTTACGAGAACATAATTTTTCATAATTGTTATTGTCATATTATATTTTATCTTTTATTTATTATTAGATAGAAATTAGAGATTTAATCTTTATTATTCATTATTAGATTGATCCTACGTAATCAATATTGATTCTATTTGTTTATTATAAATAAAGATCGAGTATGGTTATTCAACATATTACACATTGCAATAAATCCTTCCAACATAGTATTAGAGTAGTATCATCCTCCATGACCTATCTAGTCATTATTTTACATTAGGTTTCCAAAATTTTGGAACTTCAATTAGTTACCGCGTTGTATCTTTTTGTTCTAGCCTGATTGTCACTTTTTGACCATTTGTTAATCCATTTTGTCACTCAAATTCATCTTGCTACCCACTTTTTCCAATAGTTGTCAACAATTTTTTGAGTGACACAATCTATGGTTACCTCCTTTCAAATGCTAATTTTTTTACATCTTCAAGCATGTTGTTTTATGCAAGTGTATATTACTTACTGTCACCTCTAGTCATTGCGACCACCTCTAATCTCTAGTGCAATACTAATCAGTTTTTTGGCACCTCCACACATCAGCTACCACTTTGATGCTTGTGTTTCTCCCATAACCATGATACTAGTGTGTGACACCTTTTTTCAACGAGATCCACTCATCAGCTAACCTCCCAATGGTTTTCTATCCCTCAACCCTAGGGCATGCTTTCTTTTCTCTTTTTATTCCACCTTCGTGTGTGTTTTTTTCACAGATGAACAATACCTATTGTCACTATAAGCCTCTATTAGCTACTGTCGAGCCATCATTTATCTAACACAACCACACAACTAGCATCGTCTTTTGTTTCTCTTGGTTTTTCACATTTGTAACAAACTTGGTTTATATATGCTTTGGCTTGAAGGGGTGTTAGATTATATTTTATTCTCTTATTTATTATTAAATATCAATTAGAGATTTAGTCCTTATTATTCATTATTAGATTGATCTTATGTAATCAATATTGATTTTGTTTACTTATTATAAATAAAGATCAAGTGCGGTCATCCAACACTTACACATTAATAAACCTTTCCAACAACTATTAAACAAGTTCTTAAGTTAATGTAAGTATCAATAATCTCTTAATTTATTATTAAACCTTGGTCAAGAATTAATAACTCTTTTCCCCCTAATTCTTCCTTTAGTTGAACATATAAGATTGAATTAAGGTGAAATGTTGAAGCTCTTAGAGACTGATTAATGGTTATGAATCTAATTGAAAACTAGTAAAGTGAGTTTGATCATCCACACAATTGTGATTCAATTGTTTTATAGTTTCATTAATTAAAATAAATTGATTATTGACAGATAATCAACTTCAAATAAGAGGGATAAATTCCAATATAAAATAATAAGCAATAAAATAAATTCAAAAACAAAAACACTCATAAATTTATTCAATAAGAAATTATGGTACATTGGTGCTCATTACATCACAACCTTAGCTAAAAATCTTTAGGTAGCCATAGGCATAAGAAACCGGAAAACAATTAAAATGAGCATAAACATTACAAAAGTAAGATAAACTATGCAAGAAAGCATCTTTGTAATGAACTATACACTCTTCCCAAGCCTAATTTCTCTAGCAAACATTGTTTTTCATTGAACAATTTATTCTCGTCCAACAAAGTAAAAGATAATGAGCCATAACTTTTCCTTTTTCTATTTATAATCTAAGAAATGAAATTGCTTGAGAAATTTAGCACGATTATGGTCTTTTTAGTATCGTCATGCTCTTTAGGTGCTAAATTTTGAAATTCAAAACACATTGTCATGCTCTCTAAAAGAACAACTATGTTGAAATTCAACATGGTCATGCTTAGAAAATCTTGACATTGAGCTCCCCAAAGACCAAATTTAAGTATAATCATGCTTCAAGGAAATGCAATTGAACTTTATTTAGCATGAATGTGCTCCTTCCTAATGCTATGTTGTTTTATCAAGTTCTTAAATTTAGGGGGGTTTTACTCCTTATTTGCATGACCACCTGTGTTTTGCACATCTTAAAAATATTTGTGAGTTTTTCTCTAAAAACAAATCGCTATATAACAAAAATGGATGAAAAACTCTTAGTATTTCTCATTCAACCAACAATTTATCATTGATAAAGAAAATTATAACTTGGATCATGTGTGTTTATAGCTTGGTTGATGAAGAGAGAGTGTTAGAGCTCCATATGTGATTATCCTTACTTTTCAAAAGTTTTGCTAGCCTTTATTTTGATTTAAGGGTTGTGTTCCTTGGAGGTTTCAATATGAAAGAAAAGTTAAGGTGTCCTCAAGTTAGGTTGTCATAGGTGTTGACATAATTAGTTTGCTACTATGTCTTCAAAGTCACTAGGACATGTGATCCCTAGAGTATAGGTCTAGAATTAAAAAAGGAGCATCTTGGGTTATGTTGTCATAGGTGTTGACAAAATTTGCTCGTTTCTCTATGATATGTTGACTTAGTGAAAAATCTCAAATACGACTGAAGGATTGAATGTAGATTAAGTTAACCGATGCAGGTTAAAATATTGGTGTATTATTCTCTAACCTTATTCTCATTTTACTTGTTCATTTGCTTATATTTGTGATTTGAATTGTATTTGGGCTTGGGTTCAAATTTATTATCCTCATCTATTCAATAAAATTGAATTTTTGGATATTAAAAATTGAGTACAAAAAATGATTTTAAAAGAACTCAATTCACTCATCTTCTTGAGTTATTAATATCACTCGGTTAATAATTAGTAATGAATCTAAAAAGTTTTTTTACTTAAGATTAATATCTAATTTAAAAATTTCTTACATTCATATCCTCTAAATTTATAACACGTGCATGAGTGATGTAAAATGTTATTTTTTAACAATTTAAAAAGCCATTTATGCAATGAGAAAATTAAAATGGATTAAATATTATTCATAGTTTAGGTTTATTAAATTCAGAATATCATTTAAATATATAATGATATTTTTTATTTGTCAAATTAGTTATTACCATATAATAGCTTATATTGATATTTGACACTTTTTAGTGATAGATATTACAATATGATGGTACATGTTTCATTGAATATCACGCCCATTAATTTATGTTAATAAATTTATTTCTTTAATTACTACAAATTGTAGTTATAAACTATAAGTGCAGATTATACATGTGGTAGAGTCTCATATTTTTTAAATAATTTAGACAAAATGTTATGATGGACTACATAGATTAATTATGCAAAATCAATCTAAAAAGTATGTTTTTGATTGATTTTTGTTACAACTGATTAAAAAAAAAACTTGTTATAAATTTCAAAAGTTATATATAACATCAACATTTTAGATCGATTGTATTAAAAATTGATTACATTTAAGATTGGTTATATTAATTAAGAATAGGTATAAAAAGTATTTTTTAAATGAATTGTATATAAACTAACTTAGAATGTTGTCCCCTCATTCTATATCAATTTACTAACAACCAATATAAATTTTCGGTGTACTGAGTATGTTTCTTGTGCTAATTTTGCTTTCACTTTCAGCTTTTGAATTAATGTTTCATTTATGGATATGATAAAGACATGGAACTGGGTTCTAAACATCCACGAAGAAAAGGAGAGTAGGAAATTAAGTAAACTATCAATTAGATGGTGACACCGTGATGAACTTAGCAACTTGGGATTATTAATGAACGAATTATTTTCCCTTTTTATTCTAGGGCCCTTTTGGGCGGCAATCTCTTTTTTCATTAGTTCATGTTTGTGCAGATGAATGTATTAGCTAAAGGTTTGAAGGGTGAAAACAAAGTTCACACACTTTTTTGACTGAATTTCAGGTCCTAAATCCACGTAGAATATTATTCGTTTGTGGTTGAGGAGGCTGAACTGAATCTTGCTTTCCATCCTTTAATTTCAATGCTAAAACCATTAATTTGATTCTCCACTTCTGATAATGACATTCACACTGTTCCATGATAAGAAAATAATATTTTACATCTTTGTGACTATTATACAATTTTGTTTGGTCTAAGATCACTTTATGTTTTATAGATTGTAATATTTTAGAGTTATGACAAAACTTAAACACAAATTTTTAAGTATTTTTAATTTAATTACAATTTTACCATTCAACTTTTATTATTTTATAAATTTTATTTTTATAAATTTCATAATTAATGTGTCATTAAAATAAAATTTTAATTTTATAAAACAATGTGATTTTATTATTAATATAATAATAAATTGTGTAAAAAATGTTAAAATACGATAATAAAATACATAAAAAGAATTTAAAAATAAAATATGCACAAATTAAAATTTTTAATGATAAAATTTGTAAAAAAATAAAATATAAATGATTAAATTTGTGAAAAATGATGAAATTTTAATGATAAAATTTATAGTTAAAAATATTTTTATGATATTTTTTCATTAAAATTAGAGTTTTATGTTGGTAACTCACATGATAAATATTTGTATCAAAGGTTAATACATGTTATTGAAATAAAATTTCAATTTTAACAGCAGAATAACACAAAAAATACTTAAGAAAGTGTAAATAAATTTTTCTCTTTCGAAATATCCATAGCTCTTCAGCCTCTTCTACTAATTAGAGGCTTTTTCAAATGCAAAATTTGAACAAAAACTTTTCCTAAGAAAAATCAAACACGTAACATTGTAATCTGTTGATCAATAAATCGTTTTTATATTTATTTATCTTCATCATTCTCATCCACTATGGTGAATATTTCATTCCGGGTTATCCAAAGCAGAACCAATGATTTGTTATAAGGGTTCCAAATGTTTTGTAGTATAAAAATCTACCCCCATGAAAATGCTGATAATTTTATCCAGCTTGTTTTGTTTTTATTAATTTGTTTTATTCCGCTAAAATTTGTTCGCACTAAATTATACATAGCTTAGCTTTAATAAACTGTTAGATCACAATACTATTGCAAAGGACATATACTACCTTTCCAAATAATTTATTGCATATATAAAGATGTTCGATATAAAGGTGGTAGCCATGAAAACTAGCCGTTCACATAGGATTGATACTCCCAATGAAATCAAGTCCGTCAATATTGAAGTTGATAAAATATTTTTTTTAGATAAATATTAAAAATACTTTCTTTAAAACATATTTTTTTATTAGTTAAAATTTACCAAATTTTGTTAATTTCATGTTATATTTAATAAAGTTCTATCTTAATTTTATATTATGTTAATTTTATAATTTTTTTATATATATAGTAAAAACAACTCAAAAGTCATATAGATGATATTTAATATTAGTTAATTTGGTGACATGGGTAGATCAACTTGTTGAGAAATTACTAAAGTCTTTTTAATACACTAATGGTAAAATATTAGATATTATGTTTGAGGTAATTGAAATTAATTTTGATTGAATTTTGATGTGGTTTAATTGAGACATGTTTATGGTTGATCAAGATTCGAATTATACAAACAATCATTTTTTAATTAAAAATAATATTTTATTATTTAAAATCATTAATAATTTTGACAGATTGATGAGATGTACTAAATATATATTTGACATTGTTCACATTAATTGTATTATGAAACAAAATTTTATTATTTTTATCATTTTACTTAAGATTTTAATAGACTCCTTTGTATTTAAGATATTGTAGCAATCTTATACATCCATATTGACATTTATTTTGTTCAACACTTAATAAGTTGGGTTGATTTCTTCTTTTAGATCAAGCTGTTGTATTAACACACACATATATAAATTATTGTATGGGTGACAAAACTCTCCCTAAAAATATTAAATAAAGTGCATACTCAACACACAGACTCAAAATCATAGATTAAGTTAGAATAACCCTACATCAATTCATTCACGTATTTGATAACTACTAGTCTTTTTTTATATATATAATAAAATCAATTAGTAATCTTCTTACATTGGATTATTTATAGTTTATTTAACTCCTCTAAGGTGAAAGGTGAATTTTAAAGGATAATACCTAGTTACAATTATTAATAAGAATATTAACAATAAGGATGACTGAGCAAGTTAAGTTGGACAAACCAATCCACTCAACCCACTCATAAATGACAAGAAAGTGTAGATTGCTTAATCCCTCAACCCAACTTATCAACCTAGCGAGTCACCACCGGGCAAGGCAGGTTGGCCCTTCAGATTGCTGTGTTTTTTCTTAAAAAAAATAATGTAAATGATATTAAGTAATTATTGTTTTAAGCTTAGGGTTTCCACTCCAATTTTTATTCAGTCTTGCAGCTAGCACTAATATTAATATGATTGGCAATAAGCAACAAAACTTTTAAAGTTTTTAGCATTTTTTAAAAATCAAAATACATATTTATTATTATCGTTTAAATTCAATTCCTCTAATACAAATAGAAAATTTTAATTAAATCAAATTTAGATTAAGTTATTAATATACTTTAAGTCCTTTAACTAAATTTCTCAATTTAAATTAATTTTATGAAATAAAAAACTTAAACTTTTTATTATTATTCATTTTTAGTAAGCCAACCTATCTTGACCGATTTTTCACGATGTGGTGGTAAAGTAGGCCAAAACATATCAAAATGACCTACTTTGTCACCCCTAACTAACTATAAAAAATTTAAAATTATAATAAAATCATGAAATAAATAGAATAAAATTCTTATCAATGTCAACCATTAATTCTTATCACTGTCTATAATTGTCCTCTAGAGTGTATTTCCTCCAGGTTAAGAATAAAATCTCGTTTTTAGAGAAGTCATTCAAAAATTCACAACCCAATTTCTTATAAGTTCTTTATTATTTATTATTCAATCAATTTCTTATAAGTTATCATATGAATAAAATTGACCAACAGTTAAACGATATTTCTAACATTTTGGCCATATTAAATCAATGTGTGTATATCCTTTTACCTTTCGGTAATGGAAAGCCCATTAAGGTTACTGAGAAATGTTGGGAATTCTGTAGTTGAAATTCTGTTATGTTTTTAAGATGAATATAAGTTAGTTATACTTTTTCGGTAATTTCCGATACCCCACTTTGCAAGATGCAGTGTCAGGCAAATGGGACAAGATTTTTGAGTCTAATATATATTTTCTCCTTTCGGAAAGGAAGATTTGGCTATCTATATTCATATTTATTAACCCTGTTGGTGGCTAAAGTTATGTCTTCCGAATCCATTATAAAGAATAATTGCAGATCTTTTTTTACTTGTGAATTTATTCGAGTATCTTTATCTAACATTTTATTATCACACTATAGATGCCAATTACAATATTCTACAATTTTAAGATGATCAATAATAATTTAGTATTAGTTTTAGGGCGGTTTTAAACCTCTATTTGTGACTCATTCAAGTTTGGTTGCTTTTAGCTTTCATCTTGCTTCTGATTCTTTTGCATTTTGTTTTAAATGCACTTGAGGACAACATTAGACAAACTTATTTATTTGTTTATCGAGCTTTGTTCTTTTCAGTGTTATGTACTTCGGTTGTGTCAATAGATAATTGTTTCATTCCTGATAATAAATAATGAAAATTACCAAGCACATGATAAGTAATCACAAGATTGAATCTAGGTGCGTAGGCGCCTTAAATATTTAGAAGGAGAGTTATGTAGCCAACAATAATAATCTTAATCGATTTGAGCAGAATTATCGTTTGTTAAAAACAGATATGGTCTCTAAAAAAAAATAATAATAATGGCACTGCATGGTAGCATTTAGACAAATTAGATTCAAATCTTATTCATGAAGCCTTCAGGAATATAAGACAGCACTTTATGCCATAAGGCTGGAATTTAGCCTTACAATCCTTACCTTTCCAATCTTGTTGTTTTTCTTGTTCTTGTTTTCCTCTTCCCTTCACCCTTCAAAAGGAAGCCCCTTAATAAGGTTGAACCTCTCATAGATTCATTTATGCTGCCCTGGAACTTTGAACTGTTTTTTTGAATATCTTCTTGCTATCCTTGATCAAATTTTGAGGGGACATTTGGGGTGTCTATAAATGAATGAGAATAGGATTGATTGTGTAGGATGGATTCAACAAAACTATGGTCTAAATGGTGATTTGAATTCTGAGTATGGCAATTGTTCTAGTCAATATTTTGATATTAGACAGGCTTCAAATATGGGAACTTGCAATCAACTACTTGCTATAGCCAGTGGTGGAGGGGTGGAACAAGAACCACACATAGGCCAAACCAAATCATCTAGCAGCATTATCGGCTGTTTTCAGTCACCAGCTTCAGCCTTTTATGCAACAGAAATTTGCATGGGTTTCCCACAATATGAGAGCCAAGTTGGTAATCCCTCTCACATATCTCAATCCTCTAAGATTAGTGATGTAGAATTCCCTTTGTATCAATCTCCAAGGCAAAGCCTTTTCATGGCTTCATTAGCAAACCAACCTGCCCCCAACTTCGATTTGTCAAATCCCTTGCAAGCAATGCTCAAATCTCATTTGAGTAGTGATCAATGTTGTAGCTCTCCTGAAAATTCTAATAAAATCCCATGTGGGGATTTTCCTGGCACCAATTTTACTCCAATTGAACAACATAAGTTGTTCATTGATGATGCTGCCTCAATTAGTAGAAGCCCTTCGTTTCCTTCTAAAGGAAACAAGGATAAAACAGTAAGTGTTTTGCCAACCCCATATTTATTCTTGTCCATTGTTCATTCAGTGATTGGCTTATATTGTTATTGCATATTTTGTTGGTTTCTTGTGGCTCATATAATTTGCCTGCTTCACAGCTTTGCTTCTCTTCTCAACAAGAGATGCTGTCTCCAACAGGTAGCATGTCAACTACTTCTGGAAACTCTACTTCAAATGGACCAGTAGTTTCAAGTAAAACACGAATAAGATGGACTCAGGAACTTCATGAGAAGTTTGTTGAGTCTGTGAATCGCCTTGGAGGTGCTGAGAGTAAGGGCTTGTTTGATTCCCTTTTCACTTTTTTGTTTTAAAAAATTGTTTTCAAAAACAATTCCAAACTACTCAGCAATCAATTTCTCATCCAAAATCTTTTAACTTTTGAACATTGTTTCTAAAATCTTTTGAGTTTTGAAAACCCAAAAACAGAAACAGTTGGGAGATCTCATCTTTTTTTGTTTTCATCTTGTTTAATCTCTCCCTGAATTTGACGCTCTCAATTGTTCCTTACACCACCCTCCACAAACTGTTCGAGTAACTTTTGTATAATTGCATTTTGAAAACTAAACAGTTTTGGAAACTAGAAATCAATCATACCCTAAATAACTAGCTAATTTTTTTTCATTGCATAAAACAAATATTCAACATCTGATAGTTTTCTTGGCTGCTTGATTGTAGAAGCAACGCCAAAAGCTATATTAAGGCTGATGGACTCAGATGGATTGACCATCTTCCATGTTAAAAGTCATTTGCAGAAATATAGAATTGCCAAATACATGCCACAGTCAACTCAAGGTAATTTCTAGCACAGTTGCAGTGTAGTTTCTATATCATGTCAAGTACATTTCTTGGTGCTTGAATTTGATAGCATTCACATCATAAATGATGACCAAATGTTGATGATATAGTGTTTGCCTATACAGAGGAGGAACTTGTAAACTAATAATTTGTTCAGTTGTTAATGTCTTCACACTTAGCTAACAAGCACTGAAAGGGTAAGATAGACTTTTCTAGATTGAAATTGAATATAGTTCCAGGTATTCTTTCATATGGTAGAAAGCTTGAATTATTAAATGTCACTTACAGTTTACTTTCTCTGCTAGATGATAATGATACATGAAATTACCAAGGGTAAAGAGAGTTGTAGTGAGAATTACCTCTACTGATTTAGTATTCTCAAGTTATTCAAGATCTTCAATGCCCTTATTGTTATTATTCATTTTCAACTTATGTCATCATGTTTCAGGGAAATCTGACAAAAGAACCAATGTAGAGAATGTGCATCTTGATGTCAAAACGTAATGCTATTTCTTTTGCCCAAGCCACTGCTATCATTCTACAATTCAAGTAGTTTCATTCGTGGTTATTTTCATATTGGCATAAGATGATGTTACTCTAATCAACTAAATTTCTTGTTCTTGATTGGCAGTGGCTTGCAAATTAGAGAGGCACTTCAGTTGCAGCTAGATGTTCAGAGGCGTCTTCATGAACAGCTAGAGGTATATCCTTGCTATATTACTTTTTGGCAACTATATCTCCATGTTCTCCAAACTTTGCAGGTTCATACTTGGTGGTACTTAATGGTTAAATTCTCTTCATAATGGAAAAAGTTGAAAGTCTTGCTGGGTTATGCCACTCAACGTTCACCCAAACACGTGGTTAATCACTACTAGACACTCATTAATCTCATAATACTATTAAGTAACTGTGAAACATAGTTAACCATAGTTAGAAACTATAATAATCTCATGACATTATTAATCACATATGAACAATTGTATACAATCAACCTTATACTCTTAACCACTTATAAAATATAGTTAATCAGATTTATACACACGTAATTAACCACATATACTGTTTGAACGCAGGGTGAAAAAACCCAATGATATTAATTAGGACTCCTTCACAATGTTCTGACTTCAAATTTTCATTCAATTTACTTTTCTGGTTTCAGATTCAGAGAAAATTACAATTGAGAATTGAGGAGCAAGGTAAACAGCTTAAAATGATGTTTGACCAACAGCAGAAGACAAGTGATAGTCACATGATTACAGAGAATTTGGGCAATGCAACCCATAATGATAGACCAATTAGTTCTAAAGATGTTCTGGTTTCCATTTCTGAAGGGTCTGAAAATTCCTTATTCTCTTCCAAGATAAGTTAGCTCTACAGCATTATAATTTCGTACTCTATACAACAGCAATTAATTTCAGTAACACAGTGTACCAACAAACCATACTCCTTGTTAGAGAGCCAAACCACACCATACAATTGCATTTTGAGAAGTAAAGCACTGTGTCCTGCAAGTGCAAACTCAATAAATTAGTCCATATAAGATGAGTGTGCTACTTTTGCATTACTTGAAAAACACATCATAATTGGTTAATTTAATTTCCATATAGAAAGCTTTTTTATAAGTGCGGCACAGTTTTGATGTCTTGCTTCCGCTGCATTTCCTTCATCTACAGGACATGAGGTCAACAAATCTCTACTTTGTGTTATCTGAAGAAACATTAAATTGGGTTTGAAGGTAGAAAAAGTGGGAACAGAGAAAAAGCAAATACAGCATAAAAAGTAACATCACTGTAGATATGTAGTTTTGGAAAATGGATGCTGTCAAGTGAGATTTCACATTTTCACTTGAAATGTGAATATGTGACATATATCCCTAAAGTGACAAAAATAATGTGCGTCTCAAATTTTTATCTGATCCCTTTTCACCTACTTATTTTTATCCATTAAAATCACGAACTTGTTAACAATTAGAGCTGTTATGCGAATAAAATTTTATTGCTATTGAATTATTTTATTACATGTAATATTTAATATTCATAAAAGAAAAGTGAGAAATGGACTGAAATGATGCCACATTTATTGTATAATATTGAATTTAATGGTATGCAGTGATAGTGATAGTGTAAAATTATTTTATAATTTTATAATTTTATATTATTATATAATTATAAATTATTGTTAATATAATTTTTAAAATAATTATTATAAAATTTAATAAATTTAGTATATATAATAATTTGTAATTAAATAATAGTATAATAACATCTTTAACTATTTTCAAAAAATGAATATCATTAACTAATTCCTAATGTTTTCTCTAATATTTTCATGAAATGTTCAATAGTCGTGTGTGTTGTTTTTCTATGAGGATATCTTTAACCAAATCCTTAGAAATCATTGAAGAGAGTTTTGTTTCTCAAGTCTCTTTAGTTTTACATATTACCTATAAACTGTATTGCACTTTATTACCTCGGTCGATGGTTCTTTCCGTTTAATCTGTTATCTTTATAGAAGGACCCAAAATAGATTAAAAATGTTAATTTAAAACTAGGAAAAAGAATTTTTTAATATATTAAATTAATGACTTTCAGAATTGTTTTACAATATCAGCTTAATTAGCAAGTTAAATTATATTTATATATGTTTCAAAATTGAAAATAAATGATATTACTCAATATGTATTAATAATGAATTATAAATACTAATTATCAAAGCATATATTTCTTAATTTTATTAATAATGAAAAATCTTATACCAGTGTAAAGCTTTTGGTAAAATGCTAGCTAGTTACTATATAATTGAGACAAAAACTTTCTTGTGCTTATAATCTTTTTGTTTTTCGAGATATGATTGAATTTCCGTACTCCATAGTCCAAACCAAGCAATCTTATGAAAGAATTATTGAATATATTGTATGCCTGTTTGTGTTACCATTATAATATTTATCATTAATTAATGTAAAAACTCCTGAAATTATTTTCAATATTTTCTATACAAACTTTTAAAAACATAATAAAAAATCAACCAAATCAAACGGTAATGTAAATATCGGCTCAAATAGACTGATTTAACAAATTAGATTGAGAATAAGTGATCTATCTAATAAATCACACGTTAAATCGGATATGTCTTTAATTCAGTTTGAATGACCAGTTAAAAGAATTGATTTTACTATTAAACTGATAAAATCATATATTTTAAATTAATGAATCGATCTAATTGAGTTAATATTTTTTAAAACTATAAATATAATTTAATAAAAAATATTATAAATCAATTTTTCACTAAATGATCGTAATTAATTAATAAATTTATAATACAATTAATACATATACATATATTATACATTATTTATATTACTTCATCTTATTCAACCTACTACTAATTGGATCAATCATCAATCAACTCAATATTTCAATCGAATTGCGAATCAGTGCGATTTTTAAAACAACGCCAAATTGTCCCTTATATTGCCAAATGTAATCAACCTCAGTACTCATGTTTCTTTCTCTTCTATTTTTTTTAAAGAACTTTCGAACATTTTGTGAATAAAATATCACAGAACTATAAAAAAGTAACCATCCTATTTGAAAAGACGGGAATCTTTCTGTCTTGTTTTATCCAATCCAGCTATGGGGCCCTCTTTCCTTTTTCTCTCGTTTTTCTTTTTTTTTTTATTTTTTTTTTAAGCTTTTTATTATTTAATTCATGATAAAACGTGGGTCAATCATATACTATACTCTAGCCACTGTTAAAGCATATTAATGCAAAGGCAGAGAAACACGGTGTAAATTGATAGCCACCAAAAAAATAAAAATAAAAATATCTGAAGTTTGTATTATTTCTCTTTTATATGGACTTGTTCTACCATGTTCCTTAGAAAGTTGCATCCATAATCTATCTAATATTTTTTTGGTAACGATCCATACTCTTTGTTTTATTAGCCGTTGATCAAATGAAAAATAAATTAACAGTTAAGATTGATTATTTATGACCCACACAACAGGTAATTTGGTAAGTTGAAATATATTTTAATCCTTTGAAATTTTGAAATTTAAGATAGAGACGATTTTAATCATTATGTTCAATATCATGATTATCTTTTCATTTTAGTCTTTTTTCAAGATTTTGAAGTGACAATTTCAAGTAGCCCGTCAGAAAATTAGGATTGTATTTAGAAATTTTGATTTCTTAGGTGAAATTTATATTCGGCAATATAATGTATTAACTCTTATTTTATTTTTTATTGACTATAAATTTATTTATCAAAGTTTATTATTACTTCTAATATTTCACTATTAATGGCTATCAAAAAAGAAAATATTTCACTATCTAAAATGATAAATTCATTCAATTTGTTCTATAACATGAGACCTAAGACAATTGTATGAATAACCTTGCAGTTACAACCACCCTACAGAGAAATAAAGTATTTTTCCTTTAACATCTTCAGCAATAAAAGTATTTTCGTTGTAAAACCTGATAATTGCTTACCATTGAAAAGAAATGTACAGTGTTTTGCTGGATTTTCTGAGTAGGATTCAAGCTATCTTCTCCTTAATTAACATTGGTTATTTTTAAATACTACACAGAATAATTTGCTCTAATGTGTGCATCGAGTTTCGAACGACGATTTTATAACTAATTGATAGTGATATCTTATCACACTTAAAAGTATTTAAAAATTAGGAAGTAATAAAAGCATAACTACCTTTCAATTTTAACATGCCTAAAATACATTAATTTGGAAAGGGGACCCGAATCCAAACCTAATCAAAACAATTTTTTTTCTAGTTGTAGTTACGATCAAGATTGAATAAGTATTTACTCACAAGTTCGAATTCAATTTTCATGCCTATCAAACATATAGAGTACTCACAAAAATCTTACCTCAACTCAAGAGATAAGACTCCTCCATGCGATCAATCACAAGAGTTTATTATGTACATTACATATCACATATTAGAACAAATTAATTAAATAGAGATATTAGTTAATTTCGTGTGTCTAAAATACTGTTTAAGTCCTGTGCAAGTGTTAAATTTATAATCCTAGTTGTAAAAAAAAAAATTATAATCCTAATTATATGATGTTAAAGATTACATCAACTCTTATATTAGGTCAAACAAATCTTGAACAAGATTAAGAAAATAAGATAATATTGGAGATGTGAAGGATAATTTAAGGATCATAAAGATTAAATCAAGAATATATTTTTATTTATAAAAATAAAAAACATATATTAGTAATAAAAATTTATAACAACTCACATATTCTGCTTAGTCAATTTAATTAAACTTTCTACTATCAAATGCTAAACAAGAATGTTAAATATATTTGATTAGTAAACTTATTTGTAGTTGATTATTTATGTCATTTTGTACAGAATGAATTCAATGTAAATTATCAGTCTTGTCTAGACATAGGACTTGTTATAAATGCACTCTATTTTTTACTAGGTGCATCTTGTAATTAAAAGTTGATACTTAAATAAATAAAAATACTCTAAATTCATATACTTAGTCCCTTCTCTCATAAAATCCTAACACTCTTATTACTTTCATTTGGTTTCCAGCATCACACACTCCCACTGTTGTAGATTTGTTGTGGCACCATCTCCTCACACCTCTTAGCACAATTGCACCTTCCAAGGTCATGCCTATCCTTTAATAGGTTTTCCCTTGTATCATTTGAGGTGAAGCATCAAAGATCTTATATTTTTCACCTTATATGATCTTTAGCTACTGTAACATGATGTTTTTGATATAGTAAAATTATAAATTTAGATTAAAAAATTTGTCTTTCTTCATTTTAGTATTTTAGTTTAGTCAAAATAAGATTTAGAATTTGAGATTCTACAAAAAAATATTATCTAATAGATAATATTAAAAGAAAGAAAGAAATTTTAATTAGTTTATTCAAGTAAGTTAAAAATCAACTTAAATAATAATATAAATCAATAGAAATAGTTTAATTTTAAATAGAAAATAGATTTTTGATGTTTTACATGAAATAAAAATAAAAGAAGAAAAGAATAAAAAATTAGAAAGTTAGAATCTAAGTTTTTAGAAATTAGAAATAAATTTTTATGAATTAAATATAAATAAATAAATATTTAGATAAATAAAATAAATAAATCTTTATCAAATAAAATAAATATTTGGTGGGAAAAAAATATAAAACTAGTAAGGAAAAATATAAATTAGTTTATAGGATTTTTAAAAAATTAGAAATCAAAATATAATTTTTTTAAAAAATTAAAACAGAAAAATAAAAGAAAAATATGGGGTAGGGCTAGGTTCGAACCCAGGCCCTACAGGAGCGAGAGAAGGAGAGACGCATTTTGACCAATTGAGCTATCCATTGTGGGTAGCATAATAACGAGCCATTTAAAATAAAAGGCATAGACGCTGGAACAAATGAAGAAAATAAAACGTGAAACATAAAAAGGGTGTGGGACGAGTTTGAAGGGAGGCACGCTAAGGTCGAAGGATAGGAAGAAGAGCACAGATTTCCATTTATTTATACAAATCAAATATACTTACGCTAACGTTAAAAACACCAAACCACCATGGAAGCAACTCTATCACTTCCTACTTCCTCGAGATATCCCACCACCCCTACTAATTTCCTCTTCAACCACTCTACTCCCTACCTCTACACATTGTCGCCTTCATCCATGACTTATGAATAAAATAAACAAAAATGGGTGGCAAAAAATGTTATATAACCAAGCCTTGAATCAAATTTTAGAAGAACCATCGCAACAAATTTCTTCCTCTGAATTCTCCCCGAAACTTCATTCTTTTTGCTTCATATTAGTTTAGATAGTTTTGAAATCATTCTCACAACGATTCTATTGAAGAAATTCGAAGAAACGTCAAAGGAATTGCTAGATTGAAGGCTCACTGGAGACTCGGCGGAAACTGCGAATTCTCTAATCAAAATTCTAAATTCAGGTAGGAGGAGTTATTTTTCCTTTAAATTTGGTTGCTAGAAACGTTGTATGATATGTGAATTTGGTTTTTTTGAGAGTTTGACACTATTAAATCAACAAATTCCTCAAAAATGAATTGGAATTGAAATTCTCAAAAAATTGAGTTTTGAGAACTCAAACCTCTCTGATTCTTCCCAATTAGTTGGATTTTAGGCAAATTAATCATTAACAAGGGTGGTCGAATCATTCTGAGTAGGAAAATCATCATAATTAAAGGTGAGAGGTATGAATTAAAGTGGATGACGAGAGCCTGATTCTATTCTTTTCTTGATAAAGAATAGATTGAAATTTTTGAAGAAAACCTTCAAAAACATAGAATTTCTATTAAAACGAGTTGAACATAGGCAGAAAAACACTAAAAAAGGAAGAGGGAGAAGAATGGTGAAATTTAAAAATGGTTTCGTACGTAAAACTAGAGTCTGGGTACGGAAGAAGATGAACAAAGATCAAAATGACCATTTTGCCCTTAAGATAGAAAAATTACTAAAATACTCCTAGGCCAGAAATTTTGAAATTCTTGTTGTTTCTATTATTTAATTTTTGAAAGGGATATAGAAGGTATCCCTATTCCATTACTAAAGCACTATAACAAATTTCCAAAAATTAAAGTGATATTAATTTTAATTTTTATAAAACTACCAAAATATTCCTAGTTTGAAAATGTAAAATTTTAACTATTTTATTATTATGAATTAAGGGAAATATATTCAAAAAATTTTAAATATGAACCTAAAGTAATCATATCACTCCTAGGATTAGAAATGTAGTGAAAATCCTAAAAAATAATTTTTTGTCTGAAAATGACCAACATACCCTTACATTAATAAATTAAAATTTTTACTATATTGGTCATTGTAAATTTAGAAAAAGATAACCTAAGTATTCCTCAATAATATTAGGTTTTTTTATAACATTTACAAAGTCAGAAATGTGATAAGGGATCTTTACAAATAAATTTTTATGAAATGACTAAAATACCCTTTTTATGAGAAAATTACTAAAATACTCCTTTATGGAAAAAAATCC
>JAMLFT010000725.1:0-37293 GCA_026544285.1 Pachyrhizus erosus | reverse complement strand
CTCATATAAATGATAAATTTTATAAATAAATAATTTTTAAATATAATATATAGAATTTGAAATATACAACAATCCTTATAGATAAATAATTTTTTTTAAAAGAAATTATATATTTATAATTTTTTTAGCATTACTTTTTAGTGCAGAGATAATGACTTTAAAATATAATATTTGGCTTAATTAGTTTCACTAAATTTATAAATGCAAAATTTATATAAATATAACATTTTATTTACTTTAAAATGATAGATGTTTTAATATTACAAAAAACTTTACATTAACTGATATTTTTAATTTTGAATGAGATATTAAAAATTAAAAATTATATTTTTAATTTATCTTAAATAAATTATATCAATTTAATACTTTTTATATTTTATATATTTATTTATTTTTTAACCTCCATAGTTAATCATTTAACAATGATAAATACTTTAATAAAATAATTTCAAAATGTAACAGACTATTTATTATTGTTAGTTGTGTAAAAAATTATGGATAGCAATGCAATTGTCCTAGTCTGAGGACACATGCGTCTTTCCATTTACACTTAAAGTTGGAACAAGGTCAGAAGAAGTGAAGAGGTGGTGCTTTACCGTGTTTACCCCTCCCTACCACGCAAGAAACGTTTCCTTTCATTTCATTTCCTATCATTCCCTGGAAATTGAAACGTTGTTCACAGTCACACTCAGTGACACACTCACTCACTCACGTTGGTAGAGTAGAGTAGAGTGTGGAGAGAGAACCCTAAACCAAAACCCTAAATTTTCATTGCAGCAAAGACATTGATCGTTCGGCATGGCTCACGTTGGTTCCAGCAAGGACGGAACCAAGGCGGGGGCGTCCGCCATGGACATCGATGACGAAGACCTCGGCGACGCCGACCTCGACCCGACCAACGCCGAAATCCTCGAAGAACTCGGAGAAGACATGGTCAAATATCTATGTAAGAAAGCCTCGATGTTGTTCTTCGACGAGTACGGTCTGATCAGCCACCAGCTCAACTCCTACAACCACTTCGTCGATATCGGCCTCCAGAAAACCTTCGACTCCTTCGGCGATCTCATCGTCACTCCCGGCTTCGACCCCTCCAAGAAGGGAGACAACGAACATTACCGTTACGCCTCCATTAAGTTCGGCAAAGTGAAACTCGACAAGCCCAAGTTCTGGGGCGGTGAAGGGAATGCGCAGGAGTTTAAGATGCTTCCCAGACACGCGCGACTTCAAAGGATGACCTATGCTTCCAAAATCAAAATCCATGTTAAAGTTCAGGTCAGAAAAAAAATAGACTGATAGTGTTTTTTTTTTTAAGTGTTTGTATAAATGTAGGTTTCTTACTTTGTTAGAGTAATTTTTTATGTGTATTTGTTGTGTGTGTCTGTGTGGATTTACAGGTGTATGTACCGAAGAAGGTGCGAAGTGATAAATTCAAGACTGGGAAAGAGGAGTTCCTTGATAGAGAGATTCTCAAGGAAGATGAGAGGGAAATAATCATTGGGAGATTGCCAGTCATGGTGAAGTCTGATTTATGCTGGATGAAAGAGGCAGAAAAAGATGATTGTGAATTTGATCATGGAGGTTATTTTATCGTTAAGGGTGCAGAGAAGGTTGATCTCGTCAGCTTTTTGTATTTAATTTTTAAATTTTTGGGTCAATTTGTGTTTATATGTTTTGATTTTTGTAGGTCTTTATACTTTGAGAAAATATTATATATAATGATACGGTAAGTCTGTAACGGGTTTTTATAGTGTTAACCCATCAGAAATCACCATGCACGATAAATTTGTTGAGTTTTGCAATAGCTACTTTTAAAGTCCTGTTTAGCATAATTTCTGATTTGTTGACATTGTATAAACTGAGAGTGCGTGAGAATTAATCTCTTAATATTTATTGTGTCTTCTTGATAATTTTCTTTGATGTTTATGTTTATTGTGTGTTAATAATATGAATTTGGTTTGTTTGGAAAAACGTTGCAGACTTTTATTGCACAGGAGCAACTGTATTTAAAGAGGCTGTGGGTTACGAACAGTCCAGGTTGGATGATTGCCTACAAGTCACAGATGAAGAGAAACAGGATGGTTATTAAACTGGTAGGCAATTCCAGGAATGAAGAACTGGAGAATGGGGACATGTGTCTTACTGTATATTTTTTGTCTGTTGAGGTTCCTGTGTGGGTACTGTTTTTCGCTCTTGGTGTCTCATCTGACAAAGAGGTTGTAGATCTCATTGGTTGTGGCAATGATGATGTCAGAATTCAGAATATTCTCTTTGCATCGATTCGTGATGCTGATGAGAAATGTGGAGCATTTCGGAGAGGTAGGAATGCTGGTCAATATTTAGAAAAATGTGTAAAAAGTGTGCAATTTCCACCTTCGGAATCTATTCAGGAGTGCCTGGAAATGTATGTCTTTCCTGGAATTAGTGGCTTAAATAGAAAGGCACGCTTCCTTGCATATATGGTGAAGGGTCTCTTGCTGGCTTATACCGGTCGCAGAAAATGCGACAACAGGGATGATTTTCGAAATAAGAGGCTTGAATTATCCAGTGAGCTTCTTGACCGTGAGTTGAAAGTGCACATTGCACATGCTCGGAAGAGAATGTCAAAGGCTTTGCAGAGAGACCTTTATGGAGACAGGGATGTACGCCCAATTGAGCATTATCTTGATGCGTCTATAATTACAAATGGTTTGCAAAGGGCATTTTCGACGGGAGCATGGTCACATCCGTATAAGAGGATGGAAAGGATTTCAGGTGTGGTTGCAAATGTGGGGCGCACTAATCCCTTACAAACCATGGCCGAATTAAGAAGAGCGAGGCAGCAGGTCCAGTACACGGGAAAAGTTGGGGATGCTAGATATCCGTAAGTACTTCAAGCTTTGTGTATTTTGGTTCTTTACTATTGTTATTTTTTTTTTCTCTGCAGTTGTGCAGTGTGTTAGACAACTAAAATAGTTGTTTAGTTCTTTATGGCTCATTTTTTTACCTTTTATTTTTGCTTTCATTTATTATGACAGAAGTTTGTCGTTGCAGGCATCCTTCTCACTGGGGTAAGGTTTGTTTCCTCTCTACCCCAGATGGTGAAAATTGTGGACTGGTAAAAAATTTGGCTGTCACAGGGCTAGTAAGTACTGATGTATCTGATACATCTGAATCTATACTGCCTAAATTGTTGGATTGTGGAATGGAAGAACTTGTTGATGATACTTCCACTCATCTGGGCAACAAGGACAAAGTCTTCCTAAATGGTGATTGGATTGGAGTGTGTCCCAATTCCAGTTTGTTTGTGGCAGAGCTACGAAATAGAAGACGTAGAAATGAACTGCCTCATCAGGTTCGTTGTTAATATCCCATTTTTAGTTGTTTTGTATGCTCTACTAGTCATGTTTTATATATATTTTAGAACATTCTTTTAATCTGAGCCATTATTGGATCTCACCTCATCAGTTATTGTTGTTGTATGTTTTTAATTTGAACCATAAACTGTCAAATTTGGTGAAGGCCAACAGGTTTAACAGCTTAAGGCATATCAACCTGCAGGGGAGATGATATATTGACAAATGATGTAGTTACTGTTTAAGCATTTGGAATCTTAAGTCTATATTAGCTATAATTTATAGCACAGTTTATGTCTTTGTAAAGACTGTTTGCCAATGACTTAACATATGGTAAATACTTTACCTGCTTCACATGATTGGATTAACTTTTAGACTTCTTTTTCTCTGTGAATGATGCTATTGTTTCCAGACAGGCAGACACCCTGCTTCGGCAGACAATATATTAACAAATAATAGTTACTGTTTAAGCATTACGAAACTTAAGTTTATATTAGCTAGCATTTTTATAGCTTAGTTTGTCTTTGTGAGGACTCTGATTGCCAATGACTATCATGCTAAATGGTTTACATGATTGGATTAACTGTTTGGACTTCCTTTTCTCTGAATGATGCTAATGTTTCCAGACACCCTGCCTCTAAATCAATTTCTTGTCTGTGTCCCTAAATCCTGTATCAAACATTGGTATGTCCATTTGGGTTTTCAGTTGTCTATCTCATTGTATATGCATCCATAGCTAGCTGTTGTATCAGGTTTAGGGTACTAGATTGTTTTCATCTGCTGGTTTTTTCATTAACTTTGTTGGTAAACACTGTTTGTTGAACACTGATTTTCTCTGTGATTTAAATATTAAAAAGGCTGCAATATTTGCATTATTTCAGTATGAGTTGGTTGTTCCTGTTTCTTTTGAACCTGGCAATAACTATTTTCCATTGTAGGTGGAAATCAAGAGAGATCAATCTCAACATGAAGTGCGCATATACTCCGATGCAGGAAGGATTCTGCGTCCTCTTTTGGTAGTTAGTAATCTACTCAAGATTAAAGGTTTTAAATCAGACCGTTACTCTTTCCAGTCTCTATTAGATAAAGGTGTAGTTGAGCTGATTGGACCTGAAGAAGAGGAAGATTGCTGTACTGCCTGGGGTGTTGAGTATTTATTTGGAAAAGAAGGAAAACGATCTGTAAAGTACACACACTGTGAACTTGATATGTCATTCTTATTGGGTTTAAGCTGTTCACTTGTACCATTTGCCAATCATGACCATGCAAGAAGGGTACTCTACCAGTCTCAGAAGCACTCCTCACAGGCTATTGGCTTTTCTACAACAAACCCAAACATTAGAGTTGATACTTTGTCTCACCAGTTACACTATCCCCAAAGGCCACTTTTCCGAACAATGACTTCAGATTGTCTTGGAAAACCAGTCTATCCAATGGGTCAAAGTAAAATTCCTCCAAAGGCAGAATTCTATAATGGGCAGAATGCAATTGTGGCTGTCAATGTACATCTGGGATACAATCAAGAGGATTCCCTGGTGATGAACCGTGCTTCTTTGCAGCGTGGTATGTTCAGATCTGAGCACATAAGGAGTTACAAATCTGAAATCGATAACAAGGAATCTTCAGAGAAGAAGCGAAAACCTGAAGATGTTGTAAATTTTGGAAAGCTACAAAGCAAAATTGGACGAGTTGATAGCCTTGATGAAGATGGCTTTCCATATGTTGGGGCAAATATGCAAAGTGGTGATATTATTATTGGGCGGTGTGCTGAGTCCGGTGCAGACAATAGTATAAAGTTAAAGCACACTGAAAGGGGTTATGTGCAAAAGGTTGTGCTGTCTTCAAATGACGAGGGGAAAAATTTTGCTGTGGTTTCATTAAGACAGGTAACTGGTGAATCCCAAAACTACATTAATGAAGATACTTGTGCATGAACTTTAAGGTATTACTGCAATGAAAATACTGTATGCTCGAGTACTATGCATGTATATGGGCATGCAAATATATATATACTAATTTGTGAATCATCTGAACATGGATGTTTTAAGTTGCACAACTGAAAGCTGACTTCAATTTGATCACTGTATAAATCTGTTATTTAATAATATTGCAGGTTCGAAGTCCAGTTCTTGGAGACAAGTTCTCCAGTATGCATGGACAAAAGGGAGTTTTGGGATTTCTGGAGTCTCAGGAAAATTTTCCTTTTACAAGACAAGGCATTGTTCCCGATATTGTCATAAATCCGCATGCATTTCCATCACGACAAACTCCTGGGCAACTCCTAGAGGCTGCTTTAGGAAAGGGGATTGCTTGTGGTGGTATACTGAGACATGCTACACCTTTCTCAACTCCTTCTGTTGAGGCCATTACCGAACAGCTTCACAGGTACAGTTTGATCATGCTATTCACTATTCAGTTTACTTAAAATGCAGTTTGGATTACTCTGTTGTATATTATTGTCATGTCTTTTGTTTTTGTTTTACCGAACCCTCACCCATGTTACTTTTGAGAATATGGCAGAGCTGGGTTTTCAAGATGGGGAAACGAGAGGGTATACAATGGAAGGACAGGTGAGATGGTCCGATCACTCATTTTTATGGGACCGACGTTTTACCAACGTCTGCATCATATGTCTGAAGACAAAGTGAAATTCCGGAACACTGGTCCAGTTCACCCGCTGACCAGACAGCCGGTAGCTGACAGAAAACGTTTTGGAGGTATCAAGTTCGGTGAAATGGAGCGTGATTGCTTGATAGCTCATGGTGCATCAGCCAATCTATATGAACGCCTCTTTACACTCAGCGACTCCTCTCAGATTCACATCTGCAGCAAATGCAAAAATGTTGCAAATGTGATATTGCGACCTGTCTCTGGTGGCCGCAAAATACGAGGCCCTTATTGTCGTCACTGTGAATCTGCAGATGACATTGTGGTGGCCCATGTCCCGTATGGAGCAAAATTATTATGCCAGGAGCTCTTTAGCATGGGCATAAATCTTAAATTTGAAACCCAACTTTGCTAGACAATACTATCAATGTCACCTCTTTTGTTCATTTCCCTAAACTTTGTGAATTCAGTGTAGATATCACTTTGATTCGTGGACGTTTTCTTGAATGCCAGCCAGTTAGGAGTATTGCATGATATCGCAAGCTTAACTTGAATGTCGTTGCATCTCTTTTATCTTGTTATTTAATATTTATAGAGGAATGCTAATTATCCTCCAGCCAACCCGAAAACTTAAGAAATTTTCTGAAACTGCATCTGCATTATCAATATCGTGCTAGAAAAGAGTTATTTTGTCACCCTAAAGGTTTGGTATCTCTTGAAGTGTTACTTATAGTAGTAACTAATGCAGTTGGATAATTATTATTTCTTTTACTATGCGGTGAAACCTTTGGAATAAACTATTATGAAATTCAATATTAAAATATGAAAATAAGTGTTAATGATGCATGTTTTCTATTATTTGCGGGCAAGGTAGTGTTGTAACCTTGTGAAAAGTTGAAGACATTTAAAAATTATTATTAAAAACAAAATGCCCCTTGGTATAGTAGAGATAAAAGTTGTGTCTTCAATGATTAATTTTAGGATAAATAGTAAGTCACGCCCCTTTTAACTTGGGAGTTACACTGGATGTCTATGCAGGTGTAGTTCTGCCTTTATATTTTACAATTAATCACCTTTTGTCAATTGAAATATTAATTAGCAAATGGGTCACCAGATATTAGAGAAAATGGAACATTTTTAAAACTAAGTTTCTTTCCATGGATGGAAGAAAATACCATCACTTTGAGGTAGTGGTTGGTCTTATTTTGAGTTGTGTTCTTAAAAAGAAAAAATAGGACAAACGTAATATTAAGAAAAGCAGCTTATAAAAAGTACATTTTTTAATAAGCAAAACTTAAAAAAAAACTGTTTTGGTACGTTGAGTTTTTTTCTTGGTACATGAAAAAAAAGGAACCTTTAAAGTTACTTTTAAGAACTTTAACTTTTACATTTATTTTCTTTATTTTAAATGTCAATTTTTAAAAACTCGTTATTCAAGAATTTGTCTTAAAAGTAATTTTCAGTTAAAAAAGTTATATAATTATCAAACATTTTAAATTTAAATTTTTATTATAAACTTTAACTTTAAAATAACTTTTAAGTTTAAAAAAGAGTCAAACATTACCCAAAACTTACACTTCCCTCGGCTAAAGCAATGGACCATTTCTCAATTGAATTAGACGTACCTCGTCAGCTCGATCACAAATACAAACAGCTACCTCAAGGCTGCAATATTAAGATTATTCACCCTTCTAAAATACCGTTTTATTATAAAGTTGGATTTTTATTATTAAATGGAATGACATTTTTTTATACTCTTTCTTTACATATGACTTTGCAATTATTTAAGACTTGATTTCATATTTTTAAAAACTATTAGTTATTAATTTCTTGTAAAATTTCTCTCTATCTTATTATTTAAAAAATAAATATCATCTTTCTCAAACCTATTACTTCTATTTATTTTTCGTTTCAAATATCAGTTATTTATATTTCAAATATTTTCCTTTTTAAAATATTATTCTTTTTCCTAACTTTTATTATTTATTTATTTAAATTAATATTTATATTTCTCTTATAATTTAATATTTCCCACTTACCCGTTCAATATATGGAATACTTTCTAGTTTATTAACATAATAGAATGTACTTATTTCAGTTCATAAAAATCATTAACGAGAAAATGAACATGAAAATATAATTTGGTGCGAGTTTTTAAAGATATTCTTGGAAATTGTTGATTTTAAAAAAGTGAAATTAGTATGTTTTACTTCATTTTTATTCCCATAAAAAAGGTGAATATATTGATTTCACATGAGAATAAGAAAATGAAATTACTTTTTAAACCCAATTATTAGTTTTTTATTTTTATTTTCACTCTTTTTTTATTATTTAAATTTTAAAAATTATTTTCAAGAATGTTAAAATTTAATCAAACATTTTTTAAATTTACCCCATTCTTAATCATACCATTCTGATATTTCCATTTCTTATATACTTAGAAGCAAAAGCCATTAGCCACTAGTGTTCATATCATGGTCATTGCTTCCTAGTTAATTTGGTTTCCTTTCATCTTTGTGGGACTAACCCATCAAATTTATCTTTATTAAACAATTAACTATGAACAGAAGGCCCAACAGTGTGAGTTGTCGAAACCCCAACAGAAGAACCTATCTTTCCCACGGATTCCTTTGTTTTGCTGCTATTATGGTGCATGTAAGATAAAATAAAACCTTGCTGGTGATTCAACCACATGTTATTTTTTAACTAAAAATAAATATACGGCAATTTTGCAAAATAACATGAATTTTCCTCTTCATTGCAACGTACATTGGCTTTATTCATTTGTTGATATTATAAAATAAAATAATAATTAAATTGAGCTTCTTGTATGACCTTTCTCCATCTCTTCAAATGGAACAGCATAGGGTGAGTTCCAATCAGCATTAAAAATTTCCCTAAGTTGAGAGATGATGGCAGTGTTGTATGTCCCAAAGCTGACACCTGCTGTTGTGTAGAAGTAGTCCCATACAAGATTGCTAGTTCCAATGTGTGCCCTTGCATCACTAACTGCATATTTTCCATGATTGACTCTTGTAAAATCAGGGTATATGTTTCCTGTTCTAGTTCCACCCTTAATGGCAGGTCCTGTCATGTTGAAACCTGGAACCACATAATATTTTATCTCAACTTTCCCAGAGCACGTGTTGTATTTTGAGGAAGAGCAGAGATTGTTGGTGTAGAGGAGAGACTTCAGGTACACATCTGTGTTATTTATGGAGTGTGCCCAATATGCCACCAATATCTGCACTGTTGCATTCTTGGAAAACACCACCTGTTTGGTGGAACTTTGTTAGAAAATGTGACACTATATAATGGAAAATTTTGATAGAAATTAAATTCGAAAAGTCTAACAACTTGACATGTGTGGGGTGGCAGCGGCAATTAAATGGCACCAAATAACATTGTAAAAATTTTATGAATAATGATGCTTTGTCTTCTATTATATTTAGGATGCCTTGCCAAAAGGTAAAAAATTCGGGGAGGAGTAAAAAACAAAGAGCAAACAAGTGAAGAAAACACAGAAAGCCAGAACACAAGAAGTTACCTGTGATATTGCAGAGGATAGGGATGACCAATAAATTGTTTGGTCCATAAATTCTGACTGACCTAGCCAGTCCATGGTACTGATTCTAACTGTCTCCCTCTTTCCAACAGACTTAATTGTATCAATCCATGCCTGCTCATCAGCCTGATATTTGCCAAATAGTAGCTGCAGCCACCAAAATACTAAGATGATCCAATGAAGATTGGCAATTTAACATGTCCAAGATTACAGTCTTACAAACTATTTTCTTTCTTTGAAAAAAAATTAAATATTAACAAAAAATTTCAGCTAATGCAACAGAGGCACGAATGAATTTCCAACTCAGTGCTTACAATGTAATGTGTCACACACGTATACAGATAACAAGCCGGCAATATAAGGTGGATAGCCGCATAAACTTCAACCATCAATTTTGGAGTATAAGCACTTATAATTACTTCAAAAACCAACATGGCAAACGATAGGTTTGAATTAGAAACATAAATAAGGGTTTAGAGATTTCTCTACTAGTTAGAGATGATGCCAGGCAAATTATCTACAGATTTGAACTCAAATTTGGCCCTTCCTAGCTGAAGTATCTAAGATCCCTATAAAGACCAACCCCTATTTCGATGAGACGAATTGACAAATTTTATTCAAGTACTAGATGCCCGTTTGCTATCTAGATCGATTCCATGCTAATTATAAACAAGCATGTGATAGCAGCACATTTAGATAACTATTTAAATAGTAATTTTGCGCTGCCATGTAACTCTAAGCCAACCCATTTCTGATGTCTAGGTTCAAGGATGCGTATTACCCAGAAAATTACTAAAAGTAAACGTTACCTCTGGGGGTGCAAAGGATAGATAGCTTTCTTGGGGGTGCTTTGTTGAATAGTTACTCCCTGGAGTTTGATATGAAACCTTTAATATAAAAGGGTCAGACAGAATAGGATATCCTGCAACGTGAGGAGTCTCCAGATATTGAGGAAGAGGTGACCTGTGACAAATAATTACGTAAAATAATAAATTTAAAAAGTGAAGGAATGTTGTTTCCTCATGTTTAGTTTACTGTTATCTATTCTGAGTTGCTTGCGGATGTAAACTTAAAAAGTTTCATGTGCTTGCTTTCTGAAGTTTGCTATATAATTCACTAAGTTGTATCCCACCTCATGTAATTTTCTCTTGTTCATGATCATGCTTAAGATTACATTTTATTTTAAGTTAAAAACGTTAACCAACCTTTAGTCTCCACATAAAAACTACTGTCGACATTTACTCACACATATTCATTTGAAACATTCTGCCTTCTCAAAACAGCACAATTCCAGTGTAGGAAGGAAATTTTGCAGGATAGAAACCTTAAGAACTTTGTAAGGAATTTTAAAAATAAGAAATGAAAAATGACATCAAGGTAGAAAATCACACAAGTAGCAATTTAGTGGGGAGAAACTCTTTTAAGTAAACTTATTTTTATCATCAGACCCAGACTTACTTACACCTCTCTCCATGATCAATGAAATGCGACCAGCAAGGAACCTTTCTCTCAACTTGCCACTCTAGATCAAACACTGTTTTTGTGTAAGCTGAAGAATTAAGAGATGCAAGTGTCCATAAATTGTCAAAGTAGACCTCAACCTTTTTAGCTATTTCAGGACAATCAGCAAAATAAATTCCAAGTTCCTTGACCTAGAGCCAGCAAGCAACAAGTAAGGAGACAAGTATCAAGGGTTGAACAGATAACAGATGTCTACCATGAAGAAAAGAAGAGATATATTAACACAAAATTATCTTTTTGAAAAAGACAACCAACAGAAAAGTAACATCAATAATCCATGGAGAGAGGTAACAAGCAACAGAATAGGTTCTGAGTAGAGTGTTCATGAAGCATAATCTAGATTTATAGAAGCCTCTAAAAATTAGTTGCCTATCGACATAAAATTGTAACAGAAAACAAATTAAACATAGCACATGTAACAAAATTACCTGCGTGAGAGATTTCCAATCATTGTTTGCAGATCCAATATACACATCCCTACTATCGGATATCCAAACTTTGGCATGGACAATGCCCGAGCCCCACCAATCCTTTAGTAGCAATGTCACATTCTTAACATTTGGCCTTCCGAAAGCAAGTTTGGATGGTTCTAAGGTAAACGTTGGGTACACTCCAGAGTGGGACAGTAACCTGACTCAATACAATATCCATTTGAATCACAAAACAAAAGGTTGAGATTACCTTGTCTATATAGAGTTTACTTAATAAACACAAGCATGCAATATGCATCCATCATCAACAAACCCCATTTCAAAGCTAATTGATTTATGATATGATTATCAAACTGGTAGCATTCACTGTTCAATTCATGTCTAACAACCACTAAACATGGGCATGGTAAGCCAAATTGAAACGCACCTGATGCTAACATTACGACCAGCTGCAGCATCTAATGCTTGATAAAGGGCAACACCTTGATGGGCACCAAATTCATGCATCTGATGTTGAGTGTAACCATAGTCCCCAGAGCGAGGATCGTCGGGAGAAGGTAGCAGCTGCCAGTACTGAGCAATTATGTGAAGCCTCGTGGTGGAGTTTGCAGCCAGCCATCGAAGCACATCCCCTACAACCCAATTATGAGTCACAGAGAGGTAACAATAGCATCACCATAACAATCATTTGATAGTTCCAGAACACCATTTATCCATAGTCCCCACCAATTTCTACTGACATGTAATCAAGTTTTTCAATTTACCAGACAGAATTAATAAACTTGACTAAGTGACCTGTGGAGATTAATTGACATCAAAATAGTCTCGTACCAGATAATAATTTCTCTATCAGTAAGTGACTGGTAGCAGATATACTTCTACTACTACCAATATTAATAATAATAACTACTACTATTACATACCAGTAGAGAGGGTGCCGGGAACATGGGATAAGTGGGGCATATTGGTGGGGATGGATTGCACTAACCATGCTTTACAGTGGTGAGAGGATGATTTTGATTCGCATATACTACTCAACAGCAACAATATATTACAAAACACAAAGACACCAATCCTCGGACTGGGTCTCATGATTTTCTACAGTGACTGAGATAGCACACGGCAAGCAAAAAGAAAAGGTTGTATTATAATTTGGTTTGATAAACTTGTTTGGTGCAATACAGCTACTGCCTCGGTTGACTTTGGATGGAGTCAACGTTACGTGAAACTACGAGCAGCTGGATATGCTTGGAATATACGGCCAGTTAAATGCTAATTAACCATTGCCGGATTCATATTACTTCTGCCATTTGATCAGGATCCGTTATACTCGGATTCAATGCAGGCCTTGGCCCCACACAATTTAATTCTTTGCATTAAGCTTACTTCCAAATTGTTTTTCATTGTTGGATGTTGACATGTAGTTACAGGCCACATTCGGTTTATATATTTTTTATTATTTACCCAAATATTATGTTTTAATTTCATTCTATTTCGAGATTGTGCCGTACTTACTTCTTAGAAGTGAACATTAATGTATTTTCTTGTCACTATTTACAATTACAAATTTAGATAATAATCAGAGTTCTTTAGAATTTTTTTTTTCCGTGTTATTCTCTGATCAATATTAGAATTTCACATTAATAATTAACGTAAAAAGGTTTGTATTAAAGATTATGCCAATTCTCAGGTAAAATTCCATTTGGGATTAGAGAAATTAGATCAAAGGTTTGTTCTTACTAAATATTAACATCTGAAAATGAATTTAACATGTAGCTATTTAACAAATTTGTAGTAACCGCATATTTGAATTTGTGTCTCAATAACATGGACACGCAAATCAGAAGCAAGAAAGAGTTGCTTTTGTGTGAATTTTGACGTGATTATGAGTAATAAATAGATTCAACACACTGAATCAAACACTCTAAGTAACGATGATAATTTAAAAATGCACCTTTAAAAACAAGAACCACATATCAAAGCTTAATTTTAAAAAAACAGAATTTAATTAGAATACATTAATAACATAAAAATATTTTACACTATTCATTAATTCTAGATTGCCATATAATTTATAATCATTATAATTATTTTAAAATATGTTTTAGTGCTTACTTATCAATGGCACCCTTGTGGAGGTGTAAGGGGCTAAGGGCGGTTCACAGAAAGATTGTTTTGATTCTAACACAGGATCCCAAATAATGGTCCCGGTGTGTTCACATTATTCGTTTTTTTTTTTAAAAAAAAAACAATGAGCAGAAAAAGGCATGAATCATTGCTGCAATTGAGTTGTGTACGAGGGCAAAATCTTAGCAATACAGAACAGAACCTACATGTTCCTAACCCAGTGAACATTCTGTACGATGGAAGAGGTCTTACACTTGAGACAAAGATAAACTACATTACATGTTAGTGCATGCCAACGAACCTTTTTCCTCATTTTGTGCATGCACTGCAAATATAACGGTAACATCCTACCACTTTACACTTACACAGCAACTGAATCTTCCTCACCTGTTCCAATCTACTAACTCCCTAAGAGATAGAATGCCTCTGATGCCTCAATGATAGGCCATATGATTTGGTATCTCCCTGACCTAAAGAAGTTGGGCTACTAGAACTCCCTGAAGTCTCTGAGCTCCTATTCTCTCCTTGCCCTTTTCTCACACTCCATAACTTATCAAAGATTCTCCTAGACCGCGATGGCAGCAACTGAATGCCACTTTTGCTGTTTTTGCTATGCTTACCCAATTTCCCATTTTTATGCAACTCTTCATCCTTGATCCTCAAATGACTCATCTGGTTCTTGAGGGATTGGCAACTATCTCCCGCTGTTTTCTCACATCCCTCATCTCGGTTCATTGGAGAGCATAAAGGGTCACGTGCACTATTGTTACCGAGTGTTTGAAAGCTGATGGAAGACCTGACTTGATCAAAGAAGAGAACCTGCACCACAACTCGAAGAGGAAGGCGTTCATTCTGTGCAGCATGCACAGAAGCACCTGCTGTCAATTTCCGGACATCCATCAGTCCACATAGCTTCTTCCTTTCAGCTTTTGTCAAATCCGGATGCTCCTGACAGCAAAAGAATAAAGTTAATTAATAAAATGAATTTCATCAATTAGGCAAGGCAGCATGCGCAACATGAGCAATCGGCTCCCTCTTTTCCTACTAAATAAAGCATATTTTTTAGTTTGCACATATATATTGTCTGTTTTCTCATCAAATCAAAAAATGGCTCAGCAACTTTCAACTCAGGAACCTCCCATTTAGAGGAAGATATTTCCTCATTATATATAAAAAAATATACACACTATTAAGCAATAACAGATTAGTGTGCCAGTAGAAAACTGCTAAAGAATTCTGAACATTGTAAAAATATTTATATGAGAAAGTGAAATTTAAAGGTAAATTAATAAATCGCAATCACAGGACATCAGAACGGCACAAATTGTCAAGTTACCAAAATATGCAGTCAGTTAAAATAGGAACCAATCAAATAAAACAAAACCTTTTCTCCAGAGCAATAAAGATAGCAACAATACCGAAAATTGAGTGTCAGTCAATTGAATGTTAATTATGGTCAGAGAGTATGCTTTATATTCATTTCTAACCCATAAGTATGAGACACACAATAGTGAGAAGTTTAGAACTCGGCAGGAATAGCCAACAAAACCATGGAGGATAAACAAAACCCTACCTTCAAGTATATGTCTATAGCTCTGTATAGACCGTCATGATCTGATCTAGCAAAACCTGGAATGGATTGTGACAAATCGACAAAACTAGCAAGACCAAGATTAAGATCATGTGCAATTTCTCCAAGATAACCATCCACCAACTTGCCAACATTCAATAAAGACCTGTGTGCTAAAATACATGTATCTTCTCCTCCATGTTTCTCCTCGACAACTTCCATACCACAGCTTCCCTTTTCGTGATTCATATATTGATTCAAAAGACTTTGTACCAAATGAACATCATATGTGGTAATCTGGGGAGACCTTGCTGGAATCAGTAAATCTTTGACACAAGCTTCGTGCAATTTGAGGCAAATGCTTTTCATCAATTCCTCTCTTGATGATTCATTTGCTCCGACTAATATGGCCACTCTCAATAGCTTCAGCAAAAAACTACAAGAACAACCAATGCCATTATCATATGGCAATAAACAAACAATTGTTTCTACCACAGATTTGGTCCTTGAGGTGTTGGCTTCAGAAACCAATGTATCAACCGAATCAGGTATCCATCTTAATGCATAGGTTTTTAGTGCCTCCCCAATAACAACACCATCCATTCTTCCCTTCGATTTTACAGCAACCATTACTCGCTTGTAAAGATCAATGTCCAGCTCACATATGTCTTCAACCCACCAATCCTTAGGAACAGACTCAATTTTCTCTAGAAATGTCATCTTGTCCTCAACAATTTTATCAGGTTCAGTTAATTTCCTATTATAAGTGTAAGACCAAGTGATGTATGCTGGGTCCACACTAGTTTTAGAAGCTATGGAATCTATGCATCTTCCAACGATCTTCAGACCCTCAGACCACGGCAGAAGAGATTTAGAAGTTTGGAGAACAATTATAGAATCCTTCCAGCGACGCAAGATACTTGAGTTAAGAAACACCTCAATCTTTAAAACCAGGTTTCCTCTGTCAACATCCTCAGTCATCTCAAGGTACTCGGCTGCACAACGAGCAGCTACAACGTTGTAAGCATTAAGAGTAACAGTCATTCCATAACAGAATTTTGCACATATTTCAAAGGCCTTTGGCCCTCCAGGGAAATCATCCAAGTAAATATCATCAGAATTCTCTTCATTAGCTTTTGATACCAATTTTTGTAGTCGGTTGCTCTTTGACAGTAGAGGGAACTGCAACTCTTAAAAGCTCAACATTAGTAAATAACAAAAGGAGGAAGCTAAAAGCTAGTTGTGTCACCTAAAAACCACAAATTAGAGGGGGGGTAAGTGCACACCAAATGCAAATAATAGAACGCAAACTTGACCCATCATGTTAAAAACACTAAAACTGATTGTATAAGCTAGTACTATTGAATGATGAGTATTCCCAAAATTACTACCACCTAAATTGAATAAAATAATATGGATTTGTGTACTCTAGAGGACAAAATTTAAAATGTCAAAAAAGTATGTACCTTGTGAAGGTAAAACTGAACATCACCAACATTAACAGTAACATCTGTAACCAATTCTGATGAGACATACCTACATGAGAATTCAACTTGGTATGGTAAGCTTAAAGGGCAGATTTTTGTAGGGAAAACTAAATGAATACACAACGAACATTCTCCCATCCTGGTGCAAATACGTGTGTGTGTGTGATTAACCACATGCCATGTTTCTAAGCTTCCTGTCAAGTGTCAACTTATGATGGAACATGCGATTAAAATTATGCCAGGAAGTCAGGTCTTTTGGCCGAAATATTTCAATTAGGATGCATGCTATCCATGCCATTCTTACACACTGTTGTCATCTTAGCAGCAGTCAAATAGCTCTCAAGGCTAAAACCTGATTGTATGCCTGGAGGGAATTTTTTTTTTTTTTTTCATATTATATAGGCAGAGCCAAGGTTTGCATATTGGAATAGCTTATTTTGAAGAAATAATTGTTTTTTTTTCAACTTCCTAAGAGAACTTTGGATAAAAAACAACTATTTCCCTGAAAACAATCTCAGGGAAGAAAAACAACTGTCTGTCACATCCTCATAGGAAGAAACCTCAACTTGCAGAGAAGAAAAATAAATGCAAAACAATTTAATCCCAGTTAAGAATTAATTGGATGTACTTCCAAATTAATATTGTTAACCAAAGCTGTCTCCTAGTTGCATACATACATACACCACACGCATGAAAGATGACATTTCATTGTCAAGAATGCTTTAGAACAGGCAGAAAAGGCACCAAACCAGGTTAAGTCACCTCATTAAAATTCCACCCTCAAGTGAAATTCTTTAACCTTATTATCATCGGGGAATGAGTCCTTTTGCATGAATTCCACCCTTGCAAATTGTCTCAGGGTCCACTAGGAACTTGTTTAGGATTTTTTGCAACTACCTTTTATTTTTTCACACGACACATCCACGTACACAAGGAAACAAAACAATAATGAGTGCCCCACCCCAGTAACATGACATACAAAAACTCGTGAGGTAAAGAAAACAGATACGGCGAGTATATTAATATTGTTTATTAAAAAGGCTTGCCTCCACCCATAATTGAAGATGATGGGTACTCCACATCACTTTACCATAGTTGGACCACAAGTTCGTGAAACATATCACAGTTCAAAGGATGGACCACGATCTCTGTCACCCATCCTTTATAGTTACCAGTTCCAAAATTAGAAGGTTAACATTATTTCTAGCAAGAGAAAATAGTCTATAAACGCCCAATGTAATATAATGTTATTCAATCACAAATAATAATAAATTTGCTGAACTTCACAACAATTATCTTAAAAGTCATATTCTTTCAACCATGATTTCTGATTAGTTGATAATGTGAATCTTTTTTTTTACATTAATATAGAAATTAAACTCTTGTAACAATGGGGTGGGGACAAATCTTGGTTTTCATTTGAAGTCAACAAGTTTATTAGTGGCTGACTAAACTTAAATGCATGTATGATGAAATGAAATGACAGTGTTATTGAAGTGAAATGGTGAAGAGGGGTGCAAAATGCATGCAGGATCTAAATAAAAAGGAAAGGAAAGCAAAGAAAGAGAAGATGCGAGCCTGTGAGGTGACTAATGGCACTGACCTGATAGAGTTTCCATCAACTTGAAGAGCATCAGGCTTGGAACCCAACTTCATAAACTTCATTGCTATTTTTGCTCTCTCTCTCAAAGCAAAACCAAACCAAATGTGAGTCGGTGGAATACAGTGCACAATGGACTTGAAAATTAAAATCTCAAGTCAAGTTTGCATTGCAGGTAAGGTAAAAAGGAAAGCAAAGAGGCAGACAGGGTGGCACTGCCTAAGCCTCAGGTCTGGTTGGACCCTTTTGTCCCTACTCTTTATTCTTTTTATCCGCTTTATCCTTGTACACTCCAACCTTTGCCATTTTACTTTGGAGGATGATGATGCTGATGCTATCTGTGTCGTCACACGTGCCATTTTCCATTCTCTGCTGACGTAATAATGCAATTCTTTCTTCCTCCCTGTCTTGACTCTATGTAACACTTGCAACAACCAGTCCCAACCAAAAAGGAAATGATTCTCTAACACTTCATAATAATACAAAAACAGCATATTTTACAAGATTAATAAAAACAAAATTACATTGAACTACTCTGGATTAATTTTAATATTTTGTATTCTAAAATTATAATTAGATAAAGTATGTTTTTAATTTATTATTTCATTTTTATTTTTAGTTTTTATAAATTTTTATTATTTTTAGATTATCATAAATTATTTTATTTTATTTTTAATTTTTATATTAATTTTAATTTTTAAGTAATGATGTAATTAATAATATTTTTATTTAAAAAATTTTGTTTCATTTTTTATATAATTTTTAATTTTTACAAATTTGTTTTTAAATAAAAACTGTCAGAAATGTTATTATGAAAAAAGGTAAAAAATTTGAACATTAAATTTTCTAAAAATCACTGTGAAGTTTAAATAGATAATTTTTACATGTGATTTATGTTCACCGAATAACAGTTGAAATTAAATAATTTATTAAAGATTATAAATAGTAAAAAAATTATAAAAATTAAAAACATAAATACAAATAAAATGAAATATAAAAATATTTTACTATTATTTTAAGAATCCAATTATTTACGTGCTATCTCTTTGGACCGAAAAGCTTTCTTATATAAAATGGGCTACCAATATCATGGCTTACGTCATATATATTATTTTTCTTCCAAGCTTATAAATATTTCTAAATCATAAATCTAACAAAGTTATAACTAAGTAGCAAATATTTCAAAGATAAATAACACCTGAAGACTTAGGATTCATTTGTTTAAGTTTAGAGATAAGTTATGATACAGTTCTTTTCCTTTAGAAAAAAAATCCTTTTCAAGTCATAAAAATTATATTGAAATATTTTTTAATTTTTTTATAAAAAAATGTACGATTATTATATTTTTGAAACATATATTTTAATTTCAAAATATGTTCTTACAAAACCAAATAAACATAACTTTAAACAAATGTTGAAATTTATTTAGCATTTAAAAAAATATAATTAAAGAAAACATTCTACTAGAAATAATTGTTGTCTAACAAAAATTAGTTTTTTAAAAAATGAATAGACTCTAACATGGTTATCAGTAAAGAAGAAGAAAAAAGGCGCGATCGGTACCAAAGTATCAAATGTTGATTTTAAAAATAACAAAACATGAAATTGTGAAAAATAATTCTATATTTGTGTGTTTGATTGCATGTTTCCAACATTTAATCTTAAATTGTGAACTTAATAATACATTTTAACTAAAAATTTTAAAATATTAAAAATTGTGAATTTTGTTATTTATATATTACTCGATTTATCTATTTTTAATTAATATAAAACTTCACTATCATATTTGTTTTCTAACACTTTTATTTAAAAAAAATTTAATTATACTTAAACTTTCATTAAAAGCTTTGTAAAAAATATGATTTTCACCTCTAATAATAGATTATTCTATAACAATAATAGATTATATTTATCTAAACTTATTTTATAATAATGATTTAGAATGAAATAATTTATTATAGACGTAGCAAACAAGTGAAATTAAATATCATAATTATATAATCAATTCTAAACTTTATTTTTTTACTCTGGATAATTTTTTATGAAGGTATTTCATTTCATAATCAATTAATTATTGATCTCAACATCTAATATTCTAAACTGTTTTTGACGAACTCATAAAGAATGATCTGTTTCCTTAATTAAACCAGGTATACAAAAACTACAAATGTGTGTTTAGATTTTAAAAACCACACGAGAATAATATTATGAAACATTTTATCGTTATTAATCTCTCGAGCTTTTCTTGATCCATTATTTCTGAGATCATTTTAAAGTTTCAATTTGGAATCTCATTTTTTGGTGATATTGATTTTTCTGCTCTCTGTTAAGGTTGAAATATCCCATAAGTTTAATAGGGTGAAGTGTGCTTCTTACAGTGAATTATTAAGGGTGAGGTATCTTTGTATAAATGTAGGTTATTCATGATGAGATATTTATTGATATAAGCAATCAAACGTCGTAATATTTAATTAATTGGTGAAAGAAAATTTTGAATTTCACTTTAGGATTAGATGTAAATTGTAAATGGTTGATGATAAAAACATTATTATTTTCAGCGTTTTCTCTTCTATCTTTTATTTACTTTATAATTTTTGTATTTTTTTTTATTATGTCTCGTGATAATTTTGAAAAATAAATATTTAAATATTCTTTATCGTTGTTAATTTGATTTCTTCGTCAAATTAACAATGTTATTCAATTCATTAATGGTATCATCTATATGTTCAATAAAAGTTTTGTGAAAAAATTCAAATTTAGTTTACTTTCTCTTGAGTTTGATTTTTTTTTAAGACCTTAAGTTTGTTGGTCATATGGATTAAAAAAAGAATAATACAAATATTTAATAATTTTAAGTTTTATAAAATATAAAAATGTTAAATAATGATAAAAATACATTTCACAATAAAAAACACTTAAATAGGTTGTAGTTTCTAAAAATATCTCAAATTTCAATTTAAATTCTTTATTTATTTTTTCTTATCAAAGTTTTTTATTTTTCCAAAGCAAGTAAATTTGATCTTTGTTAAATATTGAGTTATCTAATGACAAATCTTCTTAATATTATTACTATATTTAGTTATAGTCACGTCATTTCTTAAATGTTTTTTTTTAAAAAACATTTTACTACCTTACCTTTTTATTTACTATATTTACTTTAAAAAACATTAATATTATTACTATATTTGAAAACATATCACATTTTTATTTTATTTTATTTTTTAAAAATATATTAATTTAATTTAATTAATCTAAATATGTCATTAATGTCACACTTATTATAGTTACTCTCCCTTTTTTACTACTTTACCTTTTTATTTACTTTACATGTCTCCCCATTATCATCTTTTGTCTTATTCCATAACTCCTTTAATATTTACTTTACCGTGTTCTATTAATACTGTAAATAATAATAATAATAATAATCCTTTTTTTCGTAAATAAAATAATAGTAAACAACTTATTTCATTATAACACGAGAAAGTTTGACATATTATCTTTACCCTATCCACTTGAAGGATTTTTCTAACTTTTTGAATAATAAAAAAAATAATACTCATATAATATTACTCATAAAGGCAATGGGATAAGATAATTTGATGATGGAAACACAAAGAATTGGCAATACACATAAGAAAATAAATAAAACGATATACACTATTGAGAGTATTAGATAAAAGTTTGTTTAGGTAAAAAATTTCACAAACATTTATAAGAGTATAAATCATGAAAGAAAAATAAAATATACATTTATAAATTAAAATTAATTTATATATAAATTAAGAATTATTTTTTTAAGGAGTCAGTATAAGAAAATAATTACAAATTAACTTACTCATGAATTAATTTTAAGTTATAAAAAAAGTTTTTATTTTTATTTTTATTTTACTTTTTTTATAAGTATTTATAAAGAAATTTATCTAAACAAATTCATAATAAACATTGGATAAGACATTAAAGATGACATAGATGAGAATTAAAAAAAATAAAAATAAAATCAAATGATGTTATATAATTTTCTTAATTAATGTAAATATATTTTTTTACTTATACATTAGTTTGGGCATGATAAGTTATTTTATTATTTTTTCATGTAACCACGACAATAGGATTTAAACTTAAAATTTCATATAAACTACTGAATTTCTAGACACTGAGCCAATGACTTTTACATGTGATAACAATGATTTGTGTCACAATTAGCAAATTAATATTTACATAAGTCGGATAATATTGAAAGTTAAAATAAGATTTAAAAAAAACGATGCTAAATAAGTAAAAATAATAATATAAAAATATAATAATTTCCAATTAACAAATCGTATGAAAGTATATTAAAAAAAATACAATAATCATATATTAGAATGTTAATAAGAACATGTTTGGAATCACATAAAATCCCACTTTCACTCTGAGTTATGGTATGTAACTCATGGTTTGACACAAGTTTTTCACTTCAAAATTAAAAACATGATTTCAAACACCCACTAATTCATATAAGTCTTGTGTTAATAACTTTTGTTCCATTAAACATTTTCCTTCTTAAAATAACAAGGAGTGAAATAAAGAGAAAGTATTTTTGAAATTGAATTTGACTTTTAAGATATGCAAAGAAAAAAAAAACAAACTATTATCTCTCCAGAATTCATTTAATACTATAAGACAAGTTTATTCACTTTAAAAGATTAATAAAGTTCATAAGGATTAAAATCAAATTTTAAATATTTACAAAAAAAAAAAATTCCAACAAAAAAGACATTATTTTAAAAATAAGTAATCAAATTTATAATAAAAAAATCTTTAAAAACTCGGAACTTCAATTTTACATGTAAAACTTCATTTTCAAAAGTGACAATCCACCCTCAGCACTCGAGCATTTTTAAAACTTCAAGATAAGTATATTATAATAATAATAATTTAAGGATATACTTAAAGAAAGTAATTTCATTTAATCATTTCATCCTTCTGCATAAGGAGAAATCAAACTAATCCCCTCCCCAGCTCCCTATTTCTCTTCCGTTTGATAATATTTTTCCATTATAATTTGGCAGCTTCTGATTCTAATGATCTCGTCATTATTAACATCCCAAAGTTGATATCAGAATAATAACACAACCAAGTCGAATTACAAATATTTCCTACATCTCTCACCGTTGTATCCGAAGGAAACATGAAAATTCCATTAATATCAACTTAGTACATGTTTTCATACGCGTTTATAAAATTAATTTTCAACATGTTCGGAATTGCCTTTGGGAAAAAGATATTCACCCCTTTGCAGAAGCTATTTAAAGTAGTTTTTGTGTCTTTTTACTAGTTGACATGAAAAATCTTCAAACAGGCCAATCAAGGATGGATTTCCAAACATGTATGTATTTTATATAATTAATTTTAAATAAATGCGAGTTTAAAAAATTAATGCTTTGTTTTGAATAATAAATATTATAAAAATTTATTTTTGAAGATATTTTTTAAATAGTTGCGATCAAAATTAATTTTAAATGTATAATTATCAAAATAAAATATAATATGTATGCATTAGTGAAAAAAAAAAGGAAGAGAAAATAACATATTAAAAAAATAGAACTAATTATATTTTGATGTAAAAGTTATTTGACTATGATTGAAAATGAAAACTCGTGTTTTAAGTTTGATTTTAAATATTTTATCATAAATTTATGAATAAATTATATAATATTTTTTAATTAAATAAATATTTTTAATTTTTAATATTTATATTAATTTCATTTATAAAAAATATTAATATAATGTTTAATTTTTTTTAATATAATACTTTCAAACATTAAAGAAGTATAAGTATAATATTTTTAAATATCATAAAATTTAATATAAAAAAATAAAAATAAAAATATTATTATAATTTATTCTAAAAATAATTACGTTTAATTAAATCAAGACTAAAATTTGACAAATGCAAAAAAAGAAAATTGTAATAGAAATTGAGTGATTCGGAAATTTACATCTGAACCGTCAATAGTCATTATTAAAATAAAGGAAACAGGAAAGATCTGACTTGTAGTATTGATATTAATAAGAAGTCATTAATTTTCTTAGATCTGAATTGTAAAGTCTTCCGTATGAATGAAGAAGTGTGGTTAATTAATTCCTCCAAATTCCCGTTATGCCCTCGAGTCCAAAGAAAAAATAGAAAAATAAATAAATAAATAAAAACTCGTTGGGTGAGATTTTGATATATAAGTAAAAGGCAGTAACTGTACCAAATTGTAATAACCGGAGAAAATCAGCACCGAGTCCTCTCTCTTTTGTGGCGACTACGCTTCTTCATAACTCGAAGCGCGTGAAAGAGCTTCTGGATCTGGATCTCGAACGCCATGGCGTTTTTGAGATCTCTCGCGTTCTCTGCGGTTCTTCTGCTTCTCATCCATGGCACTCACTGCTTCTACCTCCCCGGCGTCGCTCCGCAGGACTTCCAGAAGGTAACCTTCAATTTCACCCTAACATGTCAATTGATTATTTTCTTCTTTCTTGATCCGTGATTGAATCTGAAGAAGCGAGATCTGAGCTGGATTGGATTTATATTGTGTTGTGATTGATTATAGGTTTTTCTTTTTGTTATGAACTTGTTTCTATTTTGTTGAAACTTGAAAGAGGAGCTGCAAGTGTTAGGTAGCGTGGAATGTGGGGTTTGTTTTATTAGATCGCTTCGATGAGGAAACGTTCACTTGGTAACGCCGAAGGAGTTGGTCCTTTTTTTTGTTTGTTTGATTGTTTATCTCTATTTGTGTATCTATTGCTTCCTGAGAGATTGAAAAGTTTAAGTTTTGATTTCTATGTGTCTTGCGTTTTATCGGTTACAGTTTGGTTAACATTGCACTGTTCTTTTCGTTGATAAATCAATCCTACGATGGCTGCTTTAGTTCCCTAGAGTGAACTAGAAATAGTTGTTAATTTTTATTTATGTAGAAACTTTAAAGAATGTTGGAGAATTGGACTTCTTTGTAGAGGTGTATAGCTGCAGTACCTTTTACTTTATTGCACTTAGTTGTATTGAGAAGTTGATTTTCCAATATTTTGCAGTGATAACATTTTATGTAAACGGTTAAAACTCTACGGAAGAAAAAAAAAATACTAATTTTAATCACTAGGACTATGTCTTCTATCTTTCTGATATATGAAATCTGCTTTTAGTTTACTTTTGTTTACTGCTACCTTATTCTCATACCTCTATCTTCCCCTCCTTTCAGTTGTTTCTAATTATAAAGGATTTGTCATCAGGTTATTTTGCATAGTTGAAATTCTTGCTTAGATCACTTTGCAATTTTGGTAGCAACTACAATGACGCTTAATAGAGATGAAAAAATCTATTTTGACTACTGTTGTGTATCCCCTTCTAAAGAATTTCCTGAAGTGTCTTTTTGTCATGCTTGTAAGGTGGACAAAATGAAGAATACTCAGAATTCATTATGGATCTACTTTGTAAGTCCTTAACTGACTTTACATATTTCTTTGCTGCAGGGAGATTCGTTGCTAGTGAAAGTAAATAAGTTAACATCAACAAAGACCCAGCTTCCATATTCATATTATTCACTTCCCTATTGTGCCCCATTAAAAATACAGGACAGTGCAGAAAATCTTGGGGAAGTGCTTCGTGGTGACCGCATTGAAAATTCTCTTTATGTGGTCAGTTTGTCTTGTTTACGCTTGTCCGTTTAATTTTTGGGACAATGAAAAGAAAGGAATTGTTGATGATATATTTTCAGTTTAGGAACAATTAACTGCAAAATTTGTTAGCCATGTTCAAATATTAGTTAATATTAACTTAATTAATTATGTGAGTGGTTAACTGGTTATTCATTTCCAAGCTGATTTTTTTTTTTCCTTTTAAAACTCTTGTGGCATCCCTTGATTTTGCTATGGTTATAACTGATTTCTGACTCAGTGATATTTTGCAGTTTAAAATGCGCGAGCCACAAATGTGCAATATTGTGTGTATGCGTACACTTGATGCTAAAACTGCCAAGGAGTTCAAAGAGAAGATCAGTGATGAGTATAGGGTGAACATGTATGTCATACCAATAATTGATATATTATTTTCAACAAGTATTCTACTACAATTGTGGTAGGTTTGTATCTTATAGTAGCTCTGCCTTTCATGCACAGGATCCTAGATAACCTTCCTCTAGTTGTTCCCTTGAAACGGAATGCTCAGGATTCTACTGTCTATCAGCTTGGTTTCCATGTTGGACTCAAAGGGCTGTATAGTGGGGTATGGTCATTATTTTATAGCACTATGGCTATTGTTATGAATTCCCGTTAGTTTTTTTGCTTATTTTGTCTGAATATGCAGAGCAAGGAGGAGAAATATTTTATTCACAACCATTTGGCATTTACTGTCAAGTACCATAAAGATGTGCTAACTGAATCTGCTAGAATTGTGGGCTTTGAGGTTAAGCCATTCAGGTCATTATTTTTTTGCTGTCATATTAATTTGTTCCATTAAATTTTCCACATTTCTTATGCATTGGGTTGCCCTTTTAATTGGTTAATCCTTTTGTGACATTTAGTAGTGATTTTTCAAATCTGGATGTTGATCTGCTGCAGTGTTAAACATGAATACGAAGGTAAATGGGATGTAAAAACAACTCGTTTGACAACCTGTGACCCTCATACTAAACACACAGTTGTTAACTCCAACAATCCTCAAGAGGTTGAAGAGGGCAAGGAAATTATCTTCACATACGATGTTGAATTTCAGGTGAGTTTATTGGGATGATAAATTGGTAGATGTATACTTCATACTTTAGAATGGTTATTGGCACGAGCAAGAAGTTAAGGCATATGGTTTGAGGGAAGAAGCTGTTTTATGGGCGCTAGGGAGATGACATAAAATGTTAAAAATACTCTTGCACTAATTGGCATGTGTATAATTTTTGTTTCATAACAATTCTTCTTCTTTAACATCTTCCTTTTTTTGTTGTTATGATGAATTGTGATTGTGGGCTGTATTTCTTATTATCTGCTCTTGCCTTTGGCTGGTACCTCCTTCAGGAGAGTGATGTGAAGTGGGCTTCAAGATGGGATGCCTATTTGCTAATGAATGATGATCAAATCCACTGGTTCTCAATTGTTAACTCATTAATGATTGTTCTCTTCCTTTCGGGCATGGTGGCAATGATAATGCTTAGGACTCTGTACCGTGACATTGCAAAGTACAATGAACTTGAGACCCAAGAAGAAGCCCAAGAGGAGACTGGTTGGAAGCTTGTCCATGGAGATGTATTTAGGCCCCCCAACAACTCAGATTTGCTGTGTGTTTATGTTGGAACTGGTGTTCAGTTTTTTGGCATGATACTAGTAACCATGATATTTGCTGTCCTTGGATTCCTTTCTCCTTCAAACCGAGGTGGGCTGATGACAGCCATGCTCTTGCTTTGGGTTTTCATGGGAATATTTGCTGGGTACTCATCAACTCGCTTGTACAAAATGTTCAAAGGATCAGAGTGGAAAAAAATTGCCCTCAGGACCGCAACCATGTTCCCTGCAGTTGTCTCTGCCATTTTCTTTGTTTTAAATGCTCTCATATGGGGCCAAAAATCATCTGGAGCTGTGCCATTTGGTACAATGTTTGCTCTGATCTTTTTATGGTTTGGGATCTCAGTTCCACTTGTTTTTGTGGGTAGCTATGTTGGATTCAAGAAGCCTGCAATTGAGAATCCTGTGAAAACAAACAAGATCCCAAGGCAGATCCCTGAGCAGGCATGGTACATGAATCCAGTCTTCTCAGTTCTAATTGGTGGAATACTCCCATTTGGAGCTGTTTTCATTGAGCTTTTCTTCATCCTCACCTCGATCTGGTTGAATCAGTTTTACTACATCTTCGGATTCCTCTTTTTGGTCTTCATCATCCTCATTGTCACTTGTGCTGAAATAACCGTTGTGCTCTGCTACTTCCAGTTGTGCAGTGAGGATTACTTGTGGTGGTGGCGGTCATACCTTACCTCTGGTTCCTCCGCACTGTACCTCTTTCTTTATGCAACTTTCTACTTCTTCACCAAGCTTGAAATCACAAAGTTGGTATCTGCGATATTCTACTTTGGGTACATGCTTATAGCGTCTTACGCATTTTTTGTGGTAACCGGTACCATCGGATTTTATGCATGCTTTTGGTTCACTAGGCTCATCTACTCCTCAGTCAAAATTGATTAGAGATGTAGCAGTCAGCGGTTGTTTGGGCCAATCTACTATACTTTTTTAAAGGATGAAGAAAGTTTATGTAAGGATTTTAAAATTCAGGTACTAGCATGTTCAGATGTAACCTATTCTGTACAATTTTGAACTGTGACGACAGTTATTCTTTTGTTTCAGTATCATTTTATTTTAATTGCCTTTGTCTAAGTAGGATTCTCGTTTGAACACAAAGCGGCTATTTTCCGTGGCAAGTGTTATATTATTAGAGCAGTGAGCTTATCTCAATAGAAATGAAATATCCTCAACACTTCGAGCTCCTGAGCTTGTGAATGACTGAATATGCATGAAATTAAAATGGACATGTGATGAGGGAATTATGAGATTCCCGACCAGTTTTCTTATTATAATCTTATCCTGTTCTTCTTGGGAGTGCACGATGAATTAGTCTTCCACATTCGACAATTTAGTGTTACTAAGAAATCAAAAGTAGGTTAAGATTGTTATAATCATAAAATGGCGGAGACCTTTTGCTCTCCAAAAGTCAACGAAAGATAAAAATTTCAATTTTAAATAATAAATTCTGTTTTTCCATGTGCCAGAGAATACTCATCAATCATGGTCAATTTTAAGATGGTCAATATAAATTAAAATGAAACATGTTTAAAAATAGATATAATGAAATATCTAGTACTTATTTTATTTTTATAATTACATTGATAAATTATTATTTCTTTCTTAGCATTTTATTTTTTAACTACCTTTATAAATCACCTTTATCTTTTTTATTTTAAAAAAATGGAGACAGTGAGGCACGTAGTGTCTTTTTTTTCTTCTTTCTAGTCTACATAAAAGAAATACAATGAATTAAATGACTTGTATAAGATAAGTATTTTTTTTTAAGATTCCTATTTAAAAAATTGAGACATAAGAATCGCGTTGATATTTATAAGTATAATATACGGATTTCTTAATATGGTTAATCTAAAATTAAAGCACAGTCTTTTAAAAAAATTAAAGCATAAAGTGTTAAATTAAGCTATTATATTAAATATAAATGGTTAATTATTTGTTGAACTCAACTTATCTTTGTTTTGTTTGGATACAAACGTGCACGCACACAAAAAAACTCTTGATATGACGACAATTAGTAAGGCGTGCACACACACAAAAAGAATTCTTATATGACAATTAGTAAGACATACTACTTAAAGGTTTTATTGATTTTTGTTTGTATTTTTATATCAGAATTTAAGGTAAAAAAATTTATATTTTATCTCTTGTTTTATTGATTTTTTTTTATATTTTATATTTTATTTTTAATTTTCATAAATTATTATATTTTATTTTTAATCATTAATATTAATTAATTTCAATCACAAAGTAATGATATAATGAATAAAAAAAATTTCTTGAATGTTTTTGAAGTTTTTATGATATTTTTAATTGTTGCAAAATTTTTAACAAATTAAAATAATAAAAATGTTAAAAAAATTAAAACCTTAACTACCAGATTTTCTAAAACCATTAGAAATGTTACAAAAATAAATATTTATATTGTTAAAAATTTGTAACGATTAAAAATTGTCAGTAACTTAAACAAAAAAATTCACACACAATTTATGTTCATAATATTATTATTTACTAATTGAAATTAACATCAATAATTAAAAATAAAACAACAATTAATGAGAGACAAAAACAATAAAAAAATTTATAAGAAACTAAACATAAAATAAAGATAAAAAATTTATTTTATTTCAAAAAAATTACTTAAACCTATTTTTCTCAAATAACAATTTTAGTATCTAAGTACATATATTTAAATTCAAAATCATTACTTGTTTGACTTATATAGAATTGTTTCTCTTTCTTAATGTGTTTTCTTTTTAAAATTAATATGACAATAATAATATTTTAAAAATAGAATTAATTATAATGATTATCAAAACAAAAAATATTAATTATAAATACAACACAACTCAATTAAAAAAATCAAAACATCTCTTAATTATATAACTATATTTATCTTTTATATATGTAAAAGTAAATGAAAAAAGGTGAATTAGATCTTATAGTACTTCATATTTTTTGTGCTTACGTTGAATGTGAACTCTATATGCATACTCCTACATACTTAGAGCTGGTTTATTTGGTCCAAATCTCATTTTTCTATGATGTTTAACATCAAACCTTATGTCACTGTTCAAACGGTTATTTAATGTTAAAAATATTTACAGATAATTTCTATGGTAAAAAAGGGACCATTTTCAACAGAATGTGATGGTGCCTTCCACTCTTCATTTTCGACGTTAAATTGCACAGTCGGACGTTTCTGTAGTTTGTATTTTGCAGTAACAGCGTCAGCACTGGGAGTGCATTCCAAGCTCTATTACCGTTGTTTTAGCCGTTAAAGGGTCCACATGCTGTGCTGTCTTCCAATTCTAACGGCTAGTTTCTCCCCTCTTTATCACCATAAATACAACACTCCAAACTAACACCCCAGTAATTCAAACCCATCACTTTGTGCTTTTGTGTGCAAGAAAGTTTTTAACTTTCACACACCCTTTTTCATTTCTCAGAAGAAAAAAAAAAAAAAAACGATGGCTGGTTATACAAGAACTGCCTCTGCTTCTCTTTTGTTACTTTTCCTTCTCTTTGGATTCTCAGCAGCTAAGGAACTATTGGTTGGAGGCAAAATAGATGCTTGGAAGATTCCATCTTCTGAGTCCGATTCCCTCAATCAATGGGCTGAAAGGTCTCGTTTCAGAGTGGGCGATCATCTTGGTAACTTCCCAATTTCAATTCCAAAACTTAACCTTTTTTAAATGTGTTTGCCTGAATTTTAATTTTAATCCTTGTGTTTTAAACATAATTGTATCTTTATAATTTGCAAATTTTGTCCCTTCTTGTTGTATCTCAAGTTCTATATAGAAAGACGAAAGTTACTTAAACATAAGAGGACCAAAATGATCGTTTTTAAAAAATGTATGGCTTAATAAGAACTGAGAATGTAAGATATTGTTATTATCTTCATCTACGTTTCATTTTCATTCATAAATAACACATTTGTTGATGTTAAATTTTTGTCAGTGTGGAAATTTGAGAGTGGGAAGGACACAGTGTTGGAAGTAACAAGGGAAGACTATGCTAATTGCAGCACATCCAACCCCATAAAAGAGTACAGTGATGGGAACACTAAGGTGAAGCTTGAGCGTGCTGGTCCATTTTACTTCATCAGTGGAGCTAAGGGGCACTGTGAGAAAGGGCAAAAGTTGATTGTGGTGGTTATGTCTCCAAGGCACACATTCACTGCGATTTCTCCAGCACCTTCTCCAGCAGAGTTTGAGGGTCCAGCTGTTGCTCCTACTAGCAGTGCCACAACGTTGCAAGTTGCCCTCGTCACTGCTCTAGGAGTTTTCGCCATGTATGTGGACTTTTTCATGTAAATGAATCACCCATCTCATTAGCTATTAGGATAGTAAGAGTCAAGTTATTGTGATTCGTGGCCCTATTCATTTTGTATCCAACATATAATTCTTTTTTCAAAAGTTTATATAAGAAAATTTCATATCTTATTCATGTTCTACAAACTCACTTTCTGATTGCGTTGAAAATCCGTTTATTAGACATTAGACAAAGTTATAAAAAGAAATGTTTAGAGAAAAATCTCCCATTAGATCTTATTGGATAAGTAACCTAATATTTTATTTATTAGTTGCGTGAAAAGCAATTCGTCTCGGCAAGCAATTGTTTTTCCTGGCAAACTGCCATTACACACACAACACACGGTACTTCTTGGAAAGTATCAGTTGTTTATTGAAGTATAGAAGATTAACCATTTAAAAACTTATATATATATATATATATATTAATTTTTATAAATTAGAAAACAGAAGACATTGTCACATCAACGGTTAATTATTTGAAATTTTAACGGTAAATTTTTATATAATGATCATTTATATTTATTTATAATTTTATTTTTTAAAATTATTGTATATAAATAGGAAGTATTTTAAATATTTTTTCTAAATTTCTCTCATTTTCACTTCCAAAAAATTATTAACTTCTTTTATTTGTTTTCATTCAATACATTCAAATAAAAATTCATTTAATATGAATAAGTGATTTAATTTCATGTCAAATTATAAAGTTCTCACAAATTTAAATTTTTAAAATTAATCAAATTCACAAAATAAATTAAATACAATAAATTTGTAATAATCCAAATAAGTTGTTTGTAATTTTTTATATATTATTTATTTGTACAAAGATATCTCTACGGTGTTACTTATGATAAATTCTAGTGATTCGTCTTATAAAATTGTTTACAACAACAAGTCGAGAAGTAGGCCTAGACTTTGTCACGACCAATTCTTGAGTTGCAAACTATGAACATTTATGTAATTGTAAAAAAAATCGACGGATTCTCTCATAAACCCTAAACCCTAAAATCAATACAATTATAAATATCACGTATATTAAGATCACATATCACAACTTAGACCCTTATATAAGTACATGTCAAATATTTCAACCAAAAGTCAAGTAGATAATTTCTATCTAAAATATTTCTAATATTTTAACAATTATCATAATTTTTCAAAAAAGGAACATAATTTCATAGCTATCACATTCATGAGGTGAGATCATCTGCAACTAAAAATAAAGATATTATCTCTATCTTTATTCTTATTATTATTCTTATAGTTGCATTATATTAAAGTTATCAAAACACCCCATCATAAGAAATGAAGGTCTACCAAAAAGTTAAACAAAATCTTGGGTAGATAAACAAATCCCAAGAAGTTTACTACCCAACCACTTGTGAATAACGAGAAAAAGAAAAGAAAAGGGTAAGTTAGTCATGAGGTTTAGTGAGAGCATAATAAACAAGGTGGACATGAAGGAGAAAAAACATGACATGAGTTTTTTACATTCAAAAGAACTTAAACAATAATCCAAAGTGAAACAAAAATAGTTCACCTTTTTAAAAAAAATTAGTATTTACTCCTTTAAGAATTCATTAGGAATATAACCAAAACAATAATCAAGGATAGTAACTTCTCATCATCTCTCGTTTCATTATGTACATATAAAACCATATTATTTATTCATCATGACAAACAATATTTTAAAACTATGAGCACTCAGCTCGTAGGTTGTATTATCTCTTTGTTGCAATAAATAATAATTATAATAACTATGAGTATTCAACTCATAGGCTACATTATCTCTTTATTGTAGCGAACAACGTTCAATCACAAATTCCACAATAAGAAATCAATTTCATATTTAAAATACACTATTAAAATTATTACTATTTAAACAAATAAAATAATTATTTACGCATTTTCATTCTTAAGTACTCATAGAAACCAAAATCACAACAAAAATTTAATTTGAAAATTTACTTGCTTCTCCTAAAAATACCAATAAACAACCACTAGGTAAATTAGTTACTCACAACTATAGGAAACCAAGTTACTCTCTTCCAATGTCATCGAGTAGAGAAACCAAGATATTCTTTTTATGCATCAAATAATAAGTTAATAACAAATTAAACATAAATCCCCAATTTACTAAACTTAGGATTTTAAGAAAATCACAAAAATCCTAATATTAAATTTTGAAAAAATTACTCATTTGATCCATATGGTCGCACAAACTTTACATTTTAATCTCTATACTTAAAAATCATCCCTTTTAGTCCTTATACAAGCACTTTTAATTCCTTTTTAGTTTATGGAGTTAAAAAATAACAAAGACTAAAAGGTAAATTTGTGTAATGATAAGACCAAAAAGTTTGTGCTACTATAGGGACCAACTGAGTAATTTTTTCTTAAATTTTTAATACCTTACATGCAAAGCTCATCATCAATCTAAGCTGTAAAATAATTATCTATATTTATGGGTTATGAATTTATCTTAAAAAGTTTCAAAAGAGATTTCAAGGAATGAGTATTACTCCCCACCACTCAAACCATTTTTTTCTCATGCTTGTATGCCACAAGGTGTAATGGAGTTAATGAGATTTGGAATAATGAAGGAGAAAGAGTGGGAGAGTAAAAGGAAGAAAAATATGGAGGTGAGGGTTTACGTGAGGAAGAATGGGGTAAGGGCTATTTTTTGAAAATAGAAAGCAAAGAAGAAGTGAGGGAAAGGCACAACTCTCAAGTTGGAAGGGAAAATAGGGAGAAGGGGTTGTTCTATATATGTATATATATTCTTTTAATGAAACAATGTGTTTCAGACGACAACACATTGAAAGAAGTCATGAAAAAGAACATGTTTGATTTTTCAATGAATACTTCTTTAAGAATGTAATATACATAGATGAGCAATTTCGATGAAGATTTAAAATGCTAAAGGATGTCTATCTTCCTTCACATTGTATAAGCTCTTGACAATCACAATGAATATTTTCAAATGAGAGTTAATGCAATGGGAAGGATGGGTATTTCTCTGTTGCAGAAACCCACTATTGTTATTCGTATATTGACATACGAATCACTTGCTAATAGTGTTGATGGTTATGTTGAAATTGGAGAAACCACAACATTACAATGTTTAGATAAGTTTGTAAGAGAGGTCTACAATATATTTGGATCTAAATACTTAAGAAGATCAAATAATAATAACATTCAATACCTACTGCGAAAAAGTAAGGAACGTGATTTTTCAGGTATGTTAGGTAACATTGATTGTATGCATTAGGAATGGAAAAATTGTCTAATATCATGGAAAGGTCAAATTTGTCGAGGTGATGTCAAACCTACAATCATGCTTGAAATCATGGTGCCACAAAACTTATGAATTTGACATGCTTTTTTTGGGCTCCGAGTTCAAACAACAACATCAACGTACTTAATAAATCTCTCATGCTTAATAAAATTATAGAGGGAGAAGCCTCTATAATATAATTTACAGTGAATAAAACTCAATATAACATCGGTTACTATTTATCATATGGTATTTTCAAAATGGACAACACTTATGAAGACCATTCAAAGGTCACAAGATAATAAAAGAAATTGTTTGCTCAACATTAAGAAGCAACAAGAAAGGATTTGGAGTGTGAGTTTGAAGTGTTTCAATCTTAGTTTGCAATTATACATGACCTTGTGTGTGCTTGGAAGATAAACATAATCAAACATATATTGTATGCATGCATCATATTTCATAACATGATTGTGGAAGATGAATGACACACATATAATGAAAATTTTGACCATTCTTTCATCAATGATGTCTCGACAACTAACATATATATTGACCTTCATCCTATTCTTGAATCATACTTGTGAAGGAGAGAACAAATCCATGACAACAAATGTCATCAACAACTTTAAGCATACCTTGTGAAACATATTTGAGAACGTTTTGGGCACAATAATCAATAAAATTAATTTTTTTAATTATGTAACTTGTATTATTTTAATTATTGTCTTTTATATTGTGTTATTTGTGTGAGATTAACTTTTTTTAATCATTTTAAGAAAATATACTTTAATTATATTTATATTTTTTATTATAAAAAACTATTTTACATAATAATAGTCTAAAAAAATTATTTTTAAAAATTAATTAATTTATAAATAAAATAATCATAATTTAATAATGAATTATTAACAAAATATAATTTAGTAGGACTCATTGGAAGCACTAAGAGAGTTGCGGCATTAAAAAATAAATAAATGCTTATAGTTGCTTATATTAAAAAGAATAAAAATGTGTACTAGTGGGTCCTATTAGAAAAAAAAAATGTTTCACTAGAAATGTTCTAAGTTATTATTATGTAATAATTTATGTTATAAGTACCTAAAATTTAATAAATATATTTATATTTGAATGTATATGTTGAAAAATTCTTACGCAATTTTAAAATGTTTGAATGCATTTATAAGATATTGTCTTGCTTTAAACATAAAAGTAAAAATAAATCATGCTTAAAAAAAATTAAAAATAAATATAAGGTAAATATTTTCTTTTACAAATTAATCACTAGTTTTTGAAAAGCAAAAATCTAAGAATATATGTAATTGAAATATTTCTAAGGCACAATATATGTGTAAAGCACAGTTCACGTCACTGGCCGTGAACGTTGAATTGGTTCAATGCTTTTGTATATACGTAATTGAAATGCCCTTCGGCCAAAATTGACGAGTTGTGTAGTGCGCTGTTTTCGAATTTTGTACAGCAATAGTGTAAAATAACATATGTTAAGCAGAAAAACAATGAGAGCAAGAATTGGAATAAGGTGTCAGCCTGTCAGATTATAAGCTCCGAATAAGCTAATAAAGAGAGCTTACAATTCAGCTTGTGGAGTAGTCATAAGTTATTTTTACAAACTCTAGTACATTATTATAAATACTTACTATGTCATAAAATATAAATAAATTGTTCTTAAGTCAAGACAAACGAGCCCTAACAATAATGTTTTTAAATGGGTAGATTATGGTAGAAAAAGATGCAAAAGGCTCTCTTCTGCAGTTTCATTTGAATGTAAGAACGTTTCTAATCTTATTAGCTTCATCTTCCTCCTCCTCCTAAATGTACTCAATATTTTAAAATTTGCATTCTAATTTTTTCATAATTTCAACGATTTTTTTAAATATTGAATTTTTTAAAAATAATCAAATTGCTGTCACACTTCATGAATTCGAACAAAAGGTGGACACAAATAAAATAATATTAAAAATATAGACAAATTTAACCTGTTTGAATAAGTTTATTCAAAAATAATTTTTTCATAAATTAAGATTAATTTATACATAAATTAAAAATCATATTTTTAAAAATATTTACAAGAGAACTTCTATAAATTTACACAAATTAATTTAAAATTAAGGAGAAACTCAATTAATTTAGATCGGAAGAGCA
>JAMLFT010000724.1:0-37326 GCA_026544285.1 Pachyrhizus erosus | reverse complement strand
TTTTTTTAAATTATCAATATTAAAAATAACATTATATTTATTTATCATAAATCTAAAATACAATATATCTATATATATTATTTATTATAAAATAATAATTTCTTATATATCACACAAATTAAAATATTACTTATAAAAAAGTAATTTTCTAGCTATAAAAAGTTTCTTTTTTACGATATAAATTTTAATTGTCCCACTTAAAGCGAAGTGACAAAATTTTTAATTATATTATTTTCAAATTTTAAAAATCAGTATATAACATTATTACTTTTTATTCTTTTCAACATTTCTTTAAAATTTATTTCTTTTTTTAAGATATTATTTATTACATTCATTCTTTTCTATTTTTCTTATCTTTCTTATCACACACATTTCCTTTTTTTCTTCTCTTGCACATCACACATACTCACGTTATGTATCAACAAATATTAAAAAGAAACACCCTTTTATTAATTTATTTAATATTTTATTTTATTTTAACAATTAATTATTGATAACTATATTTATTTATTTATCTAATAATATATTCATATTTAGATAATTTAATATTTAATAAAATGCTTACGATACATTAAAATAAGGATTGATTACATACAAATATGACTATTTTTTTCATTTTTATTAAATATATATTTTAAATATTTTTAAATTTTTTTAATAAAAATTATTAAATTACATAAAATTATATATTTAAAAAATAAATATTAATCATTAGATTTTATTATGAATGGTCAAGATTAAAACAAACAAGTTAAGTGATTTTTTTAAATACATGATTTGTTTAAGTAATCATGTAACTTTAAATCGTGACTATTATTATGATCATATATTATTATATGATTATGTTTATTTTTTTATTTTCATATAAAAAAAATCATTATCACAAGATATACTCCTATGTAAACGTATGGACAAGATCAATTAACACTAATATCAATTTTTTGTACTTTTATTATTGAATAACTTTTTCTAAAATATGAAACAAATTAATTCATTCATTGAATTGAAAATATTTATAAAGTATATGAGTTTATAAGATTTCATGTAATACTTGTATAAATTTCTCAATAATCACTCATATGAGAATAATAAAAAGATAAAATAAAATAGTTTTTTAGTAAATTAAAATCAACTTACATACTTCAACTTTTATAGTATCTTTTTTATTTAATTTTTCAAAAATTAATTTTAATTTATGTTTAAATTAATTTTAACTTATATCAAAATTAATTTTAACTTAGAAAAGAAACTCATGTATATAGTTTTTATTTTATTTTTATAACTACTTATTGAAAAAGTTTATTCAATTAATGTTTGAATAAAAAAATTATTGATAGTTTATCTTATTGTTTTTTTTTACAAATATTTTTACTATTTCTAGATAAAATATTATGGATTTTTTTTATTTTGTGAAATTTGATGTGTGTATATAAAAAGAGAAATAAAATGACTCTTAGAATAATTTTAAGGGAGTTTCTTTATTTTCACCATTCACTCTCTTAAAATCTAATGGTTAAGTTAGTTATTTCTTACAACCAGTATATTTTAGATTTTAAAAAAATGAATGGTGAGAATGAAAAAAATTTATTTTTATAAAAAAAATGTTAACAAATTATACCAAGATGTATCTTAAGATTAATTGTAGTTATAATCTGTTAACACATTTCTTCTAAGATCCAACTAGTTGTAAGTTAGCAAGTCTCACAAATATTTGTTAACATACTCTCAATTGTTTTTTTTTATAAGGAATACATTAGCAAGTTACACTTAAGAAGATATTTATTTGGTGAATTCGATTATATTCCTAAAATAATATTCTTATGAATGTTATTACTAAAAATATTATTCTTACAAAAGATGTTTGGTAAAAACTTATTATTTTTAAGAATTTTTAAAAATTTATTTTAATTAAAAATAAAAATATTAAATAAATAGATAAATAAGGTAGAATAGAAGAAAGTAAAAAGTTATAATTCCTATTTTTATGTGAATATAAGATTCTCACCCTTTTAGATGGAAATATGAAACTGAAAAAATATGTATATTATAGATACTTAAAAATGAGTTTAAGAATAATTTTTTAAATTTTGTAACAAATATGATATGTTGCATTCTCATGTTAACGTTTCTAAAAATGTACTTGTAAAGCATGAAACAAACACATTCTAAATATATTTTAAAATTAATTATCATTATAACTTATTAATATACTCCTTCTAAACAATAAATAAAAATATATTAATAAATATCTATATATTTTAAAAAAATATAAAATAATTCAACATTTAAATTGATGAAATTTGTATTCTAAAAAGAGTTATTAAATACTACAAATACAAAATTATGACACATCAATTAATCCATCTTTTACATAACACACGTACTTGTGCTTTGCACAATTACTAGTTTTAGTTTAAATAAACAATAAATACATCTTAATTTCTTGGTTTACATATTTATTTTTTTTAAGAGAATTCGATAGCATCTTAAAATTATATTGATAAGTACTAATTTTAATATTTGATAAAAAAAAAGAACTTAAAAATTATTATATCATGTTTTTTATTTGAATATTTTGCCTCATGAAAATATATTTAATAGAAAAAATTAATTAGAATATGTTGATATTATTATTTAATTATATAAATTATTATGTGTGGTGCAATTAATAATTTTTATAATAATTATTTAAAATTTATATTTAAGATATTTTTAATTATTTGTTTAATTTTATTTTAAAAAATAATATGAAAATTAATAAAATAAACAGGTGTGACATAATGATATTGATATAAATAAAATTGTTTTTGGTACGAATTTAAGTTTTTTAGCCCACAAACTTCTCGCACCTCCTGGCTGTCTGAATCATTCTTCCCTTTCAACCTTCAACTTTCTACTCAAACCTCTAATGCAACACAAACCTAACCTCTCCTTTCAATTTCATCAACTTTTGTGCGTCAATTGTCATCGGATCTGTAAGTTCTCCCCTCTCATTTCTCGCTTCTTTTCGTTTTCTCTTTTTCTTATGATCCATATATAGATTTGATTCACAAATTTTCTCATGTTATATTTTTGCATTATTATAATCTTTTTCCATAAAACCCTTTGACATTATTTGTTCACCTATTACATGGTTAGCAACTTATGTTCTAAGTTCTAACATGTAACAAACCTTATAAAATTAATTAGGTTAGGTTGTTATTTTTGTACCACTCCTTGTTTCGTTTCAAAATTACATTTTAAATTAGTTGCAATTCCTTGCCCCTTATAGTTGTTATATGCAAAATGCATCAAGGACTTAATTAGGATAGGTAATTGAGGAAGTGAAAACAAATTTGGAAGGCATTAAGTTGTGGTAATAAATAGGAATTTTTGCAATAATTTTCTTTTGTGGTTAACTTCCTACTACCTCTAACTTTTTGGCTTTTAATTCATATAATTTCCAGGGTATGCTTTTGGTTATTGTTTGAGTGTGACACACTCATCATTGGTGTTATTAGGGAGACAATAATCTCATATTGCCATAAGTTTATGGTGTGTTGAGTTTGTTGTGCTACCGGGATTATGTAGCATGTGGAAAATGTGATTCTTGGCTACATTCACCATGGAAAAGAAAGAGCCACTGGTGACAAATGAAGCAAGTCCTCAGGCCATCGGAAAGGTAGATATAGATTCTTTTACCATTGAGAGTGAAGAGGATTGGAAAGAAAAACTCCATACCATTGGTTTTCCGAAATGAAAATTGTGATGGCCATAAGTTTGACAATGAACAAGATGATCTATCGGATGATGTACCTTCTCAAGCTATTAAAAAGATAGAAGGAGATGTTTTTATTGTTCAAATGGAGGATCATGAGAAGGAATCCAAAGAGGTGAAAATTCAAAATATTGATCATGATTACCTTAAGTTTGACAATGAGCAAGATAATATGTCAGACAAGATAAATAAGGTGATAGCTATAGAGTTGAATAGTCATGAGGAAACAAAAGACACAGCATCTCAATTAAGTCAAAGGGAGGGTGACAACTGTGATTTGCAGTGTGGATCTCAACAAGAAAACTTGGAGACTAGTATTATTCCAGGTGACTTGTTTCGAAAGGAGCATGAAAGTAATTCCATGAAATCTAAAATTCAAGTTGATATTACCAGACAAGAGTATTTCGATGTTAATGTAGATAATAGTAGAGATTTTGAGCATAAAAGTCAAGAAGTAAGTATAGATAATAATTTTGGATGCAATGGCTTTGCCATAGAGAATGATGGTAGTAGAAGCATAGAATCTGCACAAATGAATCAAAAGCAAGAAAACGCTTTAGATGACAATAATTTGGACCCTGAAGTAGGTAGATCTAAAGTTTATAAAAATGAAACTATCTGCGACACACCTATACATACTTCGGACACTAATCAAGAGGCTCCACCTGTGGTTGAGAAGGCAATTTCTCTTAGAAACTTTGTTAGGGAGAAAAGTACAATAGCAGTATCCATTATGTTGCGCCACCTTTCTAGAAAAAGAGATGAATGTGTTGTGGTTAATTCTGTTGATGTTGGTAAGGATTCTTCAAATTTACTAAGAGACAGTGAAACCAAAGAGGTTTCTGAGAAGACAGCGGAGAAAACAACTTGGAACCCCTTAAATTATATTAAAATGTCATCTGATGTTGATGTTGAAAACAAAATTGTGCAAAGGGAGGAACCCATAACTGAAGGTCCACCATTACCCATAGCCATGAAAGGAATGATTATAGTGTACACAAGACTAGGGTGCCAAGAATGTAAAGAGGTCAGGAAGTTTTTGTATATGAAAAGGCTTAGATATGTTGAAATCAACATTGATGTTTATCCTAGTAGGAAGATGGAGTTAGAAAAGAATTCTAAGTCTACTTCTGTTCCCAAGGTTTTTTTCAATGAAATAATTATTGGAGGCTTAAGTACACTTAAGTCCTTAAATGAGTCAGGCAAGCTTAATGAGAAGATTGACTACCTTATCAATGAAGCACCATCATTTGAATGTCCAATTCCACCACTTTCTGGAGAGGATGATGTGTCTAGTAATGGGGCATTAGATGAAATGGCTCTAATTGTTCGCAAAATGAAAGAATGTATTGTTGTGAAGGATCGATTTTACAAAATGCGAAGGTTTACTAACTGCTTTCTTGGGTCTGAAGTTGTGGACTTCTTATTAGAAGATCAATATTTGGAAAGGAAAGAGGTAAGCTTGATCTCGAGTTTTGAACACGTTCTAGTCTGCTTTAACAAAAAATGTATAAACCCTTAAGTGTAATAATTTATTGCATTTATAAAATTTGGATGCCCCAAACAAGACCAGTGATGCAATTAACGCTTTGAAAGTTAGTTCTTTTATATGATGTCTCATAATTTAAAGGCCTATTGTTAAGTTGAATATAATCGATGTTTAAGAAATGAGAATCTAATAGAAAATATTAAGACTATGATTTAGTTTAATTTGTTTGTTTAAATTGTAGATCTATAATATTGTAATTCTTTTTATTAATGTCTTCATTAAGCATCTGGTAGATTTTATTTTAAAGATATTATTTAGATCAAATTAAAATTTGGTTTTTACACTTATCATTTTTTTCTTTTTAATTCTTATATCTAAATAACTCTACCTTTTAATTCTTATATGAAAAAATTGCTTACAAATTAGTTCATGCCACTTGCTAAAGTTTTAATGGTATTAGAATTGGTCTTTATATTTTACATCATTTTTCAGTTTAATTCCTTTTTAAAAATGTTACACTTCATTTTATCTCTACATAAAAAATATTGTACATTTTTATCCCTACACTTGACATACAATTTTTCGTTTTGTTCCTTATATGAAAAACATAGATGTCACTATTATAACTTTAATAAGTAGTAAGGACTAATTTGAAAACAATTTTTCATTTAGGGATTAAATATGGAGTTTTTTTCATGAAGGAACTAAAATGAAATAATGTCAAATATAGCGACTAAATTTATAATTTATCATTTTTATCAAATAATGATTTTTTTTGGATTGTTTTTCTACCCTTTAATTTTTTATTTTATTTTTGATTCCTTTTCCATAATGACTTGTTATTATTACAAACAAAATATAAATGATATGCTTCCTTATTTGAGTTTTCTTTCTATTTGAAGGTTATAACATGTAAATTTGAAGATATTACTTGATTGGTTTTTCATGGTCTTTGCTTTCTTTGAGAGAAGTATCTTATTGCACATGTTGATTTTGTTTTCTTATATAGCTTGTTCCTTTAATGTGTTTTATCCTTTAGATTGCAACAATGACTTTTAATAATTAATTTTTGTTTTCGTGATTTTTTGTGATTTATTTAGTTTGTTTCTAGTTTGAATTCATTGGGGATCCACCTCTATCCAAAATAGAATAAGATAAACCTTTAAAAAAATTTCTTGAACATTGTTCATATCTTTTGGTGGAATGCTTTTGTATATTTCCTTCATTCCATGTTGTGATTGGAAGAGGAGATAATTTTTTAGGATAAAAAATAAGGTAATTTGTCCTTTGAGTTTGTGTTGTGGTGATATTGGTTTGTTGTGAACATTAACTAATACACTTAATTTTTATAATCCATGTGCATTTATAAGCTTGTTTACTTACATTGATATTCACTTACAATTAAGCAAACTATTGGGGCGAGTATATCGAGACTTTTGAAATTTAATGATAACGAAATTGATGTAACATCTTTATAAAAGTTGTCATTTGATTGACTTGTGTCTACAGTATGAAAGTTAGAGTTGCAAATGCATTATGATTTATGTTAATTTTGTTAACAAATTTACTTTTTAATATTTGTGACATGTATCTTATTCAAAAGTTTTTTTTTGAAGCACCCGTTTCTTTTTGAAATTTTAGTCTTTCCATACTTATAATCACATGGTCAAACATATCATCTACCATTTATCCAATTCATTTAATGAAAATTCAATCTTCAAAATGTCTTTTTTTTTTTTTATCTTCCTTATTCTTATTTAATGGTATAGGCTGTTGAGTTTGCACGAAAACTTGCCAGTAAACTCTTCTTTCAGCATGTTCTTGAGTGAGTCCAAGTACTACTCCATTTGGTGTTTCCAGTTTTCCATTTTTTTAAACAGATATAAAAATTCTTACTTGTTTAAATGGTTGTGTTGCTTTAGTGACAATCTATTTGAGGATGGTAATCACCTATATCGATTTTTGGATGATGATCCAAATGTCTCATCTTTCTGTTACAACATTCCAAGAGGGATAATTACTGTGAAATCTAAGCCTATGACAGAAGTTGCATCGAGGTTGAGGCTTTTGTCTTATGCAATGTTTGAAGCCTATGCCTCTGAAGACGGACGTCATGTTGACTATAGAAGTATGCATGGAAGTGAGGAGTTTGCAAGGTTTTTTATATATCTTTTAACTTCCTTTAAAACTTAGAAGTGTCATTAATGATGAAAATCCATTTAATTATTCATAAAATTTTACATTGTTATTTATACAATTATTGTTTTAGGTATCTAAGAACAATAGAAGAGCTCCAAAGAGGGGAAATTTGGGATTTGTCTAGAGAAGAAAAGCTTGCTTTTTTTGTCAATCTATATAATATGATGACTATCCATGCAATCTTAGTATGGGGTCACCCTTCTGGATTGCTAGAAAGAAAGAAATTGTTTGAAGACTTTAAATATGTTATTGGTGGATCCACCTACTCTCTTTTAGCTATTCAAAATGGTATTTTAAGGGGGAACCAACGACCCCCATATACCCTTATGAAGCCATTTAATGCAAAAGATAAACGTTTAAGGGTAAGATATCCATATTCTTTATTCATTCAACCACCATATAACATTATGATTGAGCTTTGCTTCCATTCCTATGGTGTTAGATTTATTTCATACTAACATTAAGACCTTTATTTAATTATAAACATAAAAGGCTCTTCAAAATTTATGCTTTTTGAAGTTTATACTTTTTATTCTTTAGACCTTAACTTTTTCTTTTCCATAACAGCTCCTATACTTATTTGCATTTTTGTGACCTAGTAATGTAGGAGCTCTGTTATTTCAACTTCAAGTTTCTTTCCTTGTAGTAAATAATTACATAATTAACATGTGACTTTTTTTTAATGAGACTTAGTCTTAAGATTATTTGCACCTTGAAATATTGGGCTAGCTTCAATAATATGCTTATAAATCATAGACAAGGAATTCAATGAATTTAGAAGGAGAGAAAGAAAGGAAAAAATGATGGAATTGCTTAAGTAAAGTTAATTAATTTTAAGGTGTTTAAGTTATGTAAAATATCTATACATGTAGACTCCCCATAAATTGTGGAAGAACTATATCCTTGGAAAAGAGTAAATAGGTGCCATTTTCTAATTCCTTAGTATTACTGCCTATAAAAAGAATTACTTTGGTGAAATTGATTGATTTTAAGGTGCTTAGGTTATGTAGAATATTTATATATGTAGACTCTAGACTCTTCATAGCCTGTGGAGGAATTATAACCTAGGAAAAGAGTAAATAAGTGCTGCTTCTTAATTGCTAAATACTAATGCCTATAAAAATCTCATTTGACATGCGATACATGAACTGCATATTGTTTTAAAAACTTCTATTTAACATATATTGTTATCATATTATAATTTCATATTTGAGGTTCCTAAACCTAGAACCCTTCCTAGTTTTTGTTATTTTAATTCAACCTATCTTAATTCTCTTCCTAAACTATGTTGCTTTAGTTCCTGACTACCGTTTATTATAACACTTATTATTTTGTTTTGTTTTATTAATTGTTAATTTGAATAACCATAACCTTAAGTGATTGTATTATCAACTTTTTCTAGGTCATTTATTTGTAGGTCTAAGGGACATGCAAAAGCATTATCTTTTAATGTTTGGTCTATATGCTTTCACGATAAAGTTACCACTAGCAAAGCTATTAATTTGATGTCACTTTTCAATCCTTTTTTGTTAGGTGGCCCTCCCTTTCCCTGAGCCTCTTATTCATTTTGCTTTAGTATATGGAACTCGATCTGGACCAGCACTTCGGTGCTATTCTCCCGGGGACATTGACAAAGAATTAGCGGATGCAGCCCATAGTTTTTTAAGAGGTGGGGGCCTTTTAATAGATTTTACTGCGAAGGTTGCATATGTCAGTAAGATCCTTAAATGGTAAGTTTTTTAAAAGACTAAATATGATTGAAGTGCTTTTAGGTTAATTTAAATTATAAAATCATTGAAAATTTTGTGTTCACAAGCATATTCTCACGTCGAGAATGTGGGCTTCTTAAATTTTGCACTTAGCTTAATGGTTCAAAGTGTTTAAGATTTTACAATTTGGACTAGAGGGTAGTATCCCTTGAACTATATACATATATGTAAAACTATGAATATATGTACACGTATTTCATGGCATATTGTCATCGTGTATGATTCTTAAATGAAATAGTTTATAATTAACTAGTAGAAGTACAATTGATTTTTTACTTTCAGGATTTTGAAATTTCTACTCGTTGATACTCAGGTTCGGTGCAGATTTTGGTAAAAATGAGGTAGAGGTCTTAAAGCATGCATCAAACTACTTAGATCCAACTGAGTCTGAATTATTATTGGACCTACTTGCCACTTCCGAGTTAAAGGTGATTTATCAACCCTATGATTGGGGTTTGAACTGCTAGTGTGTTCTATTAAATTTGTCAATACTACACTTGTATTCATACTAATTCATTTGTGTTATACAAAAGTAGCATTAATGTAATCAATACCACAGGTTAACTTCGGTGTCAAATTCATACATGTTCATTAGAAGGTGCATGATGTAGGCTAGTAAGTACCTAGAAAATTTGATTCTTATTTTTGTGTGTAATAACTTCTAGGCGCTATTTATTGTAGAATGCAATTTATAACGACTCCTCAAATGTTCTCTGCAATTCACATTTAAGCGCTAGATTGTGAGGATAGTGGGCAATGCCAATTCTTTTGCATTTAAACTTTTGCACTATTCTATTCATGATTCTATGTTTTTGAACTTTTGGCGGTCTTGTTCTTCTAAGTTCAAATTGATCTATTATTGCATGCATTTATAACTAAGTATTATTGTGATTAATGCATCACCACAATAGTGTATTTATCTAAATAAAAGGTTGAGTCCTAGTAGTGGTATCTCTTTAGCCTATTGACATAAATAGACTATACTATGCTCTTATATATCTTTGAAGATAAAAGTTATGTGAAACAATGGACAATGATACTTGGATTGTCACATATATTAGTCATAGTTGGTCTTAAAAACAACCAATTATGTTAACTATGGTAAAATTCCATAAAATTGTAATAATTGCATTAACGGTTTACAAGGTTAGGATGTCTCACGAATAAATTAAAGCGACTAATATGTTTTTGATACATCTAAGAAAGTTTATATACGACTTGAGAAGATCAATATAAGGCGAGCTAAAAACTTATATTTTCTTAATAAGATTGGTGAACATTGAAGGATTACAAGGAAATGAATATGAAAATCAAACTAGGAAATACGTTCTACAAAAAATTGAGGTATATGCATACTAATTGATTCTTTTAGAAAAAGTTATGGTCAAGGTCAAAGACAATATATATTTGTAGATGCATAATTACTGAAAGAAAACACTTCATTTGACATTTATATTTCCATGAAATATAGATCTCATTAATATTAACAAGCAGGCAGAATCACTTTATAATATTCAACTTACGTGTATTACAAAGAGATAGCGAACACAATTTGCACATTCTAAACCAATGAAACAAAAGTCATTAATTAATTATTTGATTTTGACTTATCATTATTATGTAGATGAATCATTACTTTGAAATAGTCAAAGTTGCGAATGACAAAATGCTATTGATAATTTTGGGTGAGGTTAACGGGGACGAGACTTGGTAGGAGATATATAGGTATCTATTTAGTTATGTCATTTAGCTTGTGTGTAGAAGGGTGGAGAGAAAATGAGAGAAGAAAAATAAGTTTAAAATTTAAATTGACAAAAAAAAAAGAGGAAAGAAAATTTTGAATTTTTTATTTTATTTTTGTTTATATTTCAACCAAATAAGAGAAAATATAATTTTTCTCTTATTTTTCCAAATACCATCAAGGAACTAGTTGGATTTGGATGATTAAGGCCATCATCTTGAGTCTCCCAAATCTTGGGCTTCAAGACTAACAAGCAATCATCCATCTCGTGGCTTGAGTTGCCTTAGGAGTCTCTATCCAAAGCCTGCTAAGCCATTCACTCCATCAAAGTCCCAACTCTTAAGAAACTCTCTTGATTAGTTTAGAACATCATTTCATTGCCGTGGCCAATTCATGAGACAACCATCACTATTTTAATTTAGAACATAGTATCTTATCAAACAAGAATTATTTTGTTTAGTTAAAATTCAACCATGTCCTGAAAAACATTTATCAAGAGTGCAATTTTTTCCTCCTTATACACAAAGAAGCTAGACCACTTCAATGTCCTATCACATAATGTTTGTTATTTATTTTAGGAAATGGGTAAAACACATGCTATTGTGCATGATTTTTTCCTTTTCTCTACAATCACATGGGTTGATAATTGTAGATTTTCTATGTATTTATATTTTCTCTTAATTAAACATCCCCCCTCATTAACTCCTTTTGTTTCACTTATTGATTTGGAGGGCAACTATGAGGATTTTGTATTCATAGGTATTAAAGGAGATAGTCTATAAATGAAAGTAGGAGTTTTTATAGCTTTTATAAGAGTACCATGTTAATTTCAAACAATAGTAAATACCCAATTTCATCTCTAAAGTTGTAGAATCGTATCAACTTAGTCTTTAACATTAGCAAAATTCAAAAATCATCTTTGAAGTTAAAAAAATTAATCAACTCGGCCCCTTCATCAAACCCCCTTTAGATAATGTTGTCAACGAAGCTTATGTGGCACTTTAAATGTTAGGTTGGCATCCATGTTGCCTACATGTCATAGGGACTAAATTGACACTTTTGGAGACAAAATTAACACAAACTTTATCTTCCTATTTTTCTTTTCATTTCATCTTCCTACTTTTCTCTTCTCCCTACCTTGTATCCTTCCCTCTTAAACTTATGTGTTTATGACTACCATGAATAACTACTTTTCCTTTTTCTCACGCACACTTACTCACTTCTATCATACACATCATCTTATAGCAATCAAAACCACAAATGTTCATCCTTTGTAGCCACCCATTAGAAGACTACTTCATTGTCGTCTCCTACACACAACCATTCATTGACATTTGAACCATCTTTGTGACGTACCAAACTAGTGATATTAATTACACAACCATAGAAGCCATGTGCAACTAAGTGAACAACAACTAACTTGAAACCCTTTCAGTAGCCAACATCTATCTCTGCCTCTGTTCAACACAATGCCTAATATTGTTGTTCTTTCATTATGAAAGGCCAGAAAAGCAGTCATGGTGTACCAAACGAGTGAAACCATATTTTGGGCATTAAAATATGAGAATGAAAATACAAGGAGCATGTACACAATTCTTCTCCCATGAATTGCTAATTTATGGTGCATTTGGTTTATTATCCTTGCATTTATGTAACACTACATATTCATATGAATTCCCATGTGTAATCACATGTTAAAATTCGCAAGCACCTGCTACCTTATTCATAGACCATAACATAGCCTTTGCATGTAAGGATTTTCAAACATTCCTCAATCAAAAGCATATAACACAAATATTTAGACTATAGGAATTAATTCCCACATTATCTTATCACAAATACATTACTTTAAATTCACATAAACTTATTTCATGCTCGAGACTCTACCAATCGTAATTTATTTCAAAATTATTTATTGAAGAAAAATCTCTTTCTTATGACAAAATACATTCATAACAATCACATAGCACCACTTAATCATTCTACAATTTAAATTTAAACATTTAACCAAACCACCTAACAATGGATGCATTCAGTTGAGTTACTTATAGTATAAAATGGTGTCTAGTTTCTTTTTTTAGTAAGTTCACCTTATCCTTAATTTGTAATTATATTGAAGTAAAAAAAAAATCCATTATTTTTTAATTCATTTTTAGCTTAGTCCATTAAAACTATAGGGCATTCATCACTTCATAGTACATTATTATATTTCACCACCGTTCACAACCTTATACCTTATTACTAGCCATTTTACATTATTTAAATTCTATATAACTGGGTAGGCTTTATATACATCTTGATGGAGTTGGGTATTCAACTCCTCTATCCTCCTTTGATTTGGGTTCTTGCATAAAAGTTTCAGGACTTGACTCTTTTAATTCTTAAATCTTCAAGGTTGCTTTTGAAGAACTTAAATACTTTCACAAATCTCACTACAGATATAAATATAATTAATTAAGTTTGATGTCCAAAATTCTGATAGGAGTTGATTTGGGAGAAATGGAAGGTGTACTTACCTTTCCAAGACATAAACTATGAGTTTTTAATCCAACTGCTTTTAAGAAATTGTCTCCTTTTCTCTCTCCTCCCCTTTTACTCTCCTTTTTTATATTTTTATATCAAAGTATGTTCCCTAAACTTAAATTTTAGTTTTAAAGGTGCAAAAAATCAATCATTTGGAGAAATAATTGATCATTTAGTATCCAAAAAAAGGTTTTGATGTTTTTATTGATTAATAAATTATTTCATATTAATAATATAAATTTTTATTTTTTAAAACTCAAATTTTTGAAAAAATAAAATACCATATTATCCATAATTAAAATAATTTATTAAGTGACAAATATTTTTCTCTCTAAAATAACAAAAAAATTATTTCAAGACAAAGTAATTATTATTGGAATTTTTTGTTTCAATAATAAATGTGGACTAATATTGTAAGTCAATTATATTAGTTATTTATTATTAGTGAATTTTATTTTATATGATGAAATTAAGTAAGTTTATTAGATTACTAAATAAGATGATATAAACTTAAATGAAATAATATTGGTGTTGACACATTAGAGTATGATGAAAATCTTATTAGATTAGTACATTATAAGAAAGTTATGATTTTTAACATACCAAATTATCACATAGTTTCTCTTATTCTCATCTATAGAATTACGAATGTCCTATTAAAAAATTTAAAAACTTTGATTAAGAAAAAACTATAATGTCATTGTTTATATTTGTGATTAATTGTTACAAATAAGGCTTATATAAAGAATCAACTATTTAGATATTTTATTTAATCCTTAATAATTAAGCGTATTATAGATATAGACATTTTGGATAATTATTTTAAAATAAATATGTGAACTATTTGAGTTCCACATAAAGAATAAAAAGTATAAAATAAGGATGAAAGATTAAAATTCCAACACTTATTAGTTAAATATAAAATTATTTCATTTCAATAATAGATTATTTTAAGTATAAAAAAAATTTGAATATGTGATTAATTAAAAAATTTCAAAATCATTTCTGAAACATTTTTTAAATAAGAATAAAAATCTTCTTAAAAAGAATAATAGCAATATCTCTTTTATAACATTTTCTTTCGATATATTTTTCTCTTATTTAATATAATATATAAAACTCTCTAAATTTACAAGTCTTAATTTTAAATAATTATGACCTATATAAATTTCAATCAATAAACAAATTTGTTTTTTTTACAGAATATAAAACAAATGTGTTAAAAACATAATATTAGAAATTATTTTGCTAACACCTCACCTTCCAAAGACCAAATTTCACATCTTTTTAAAACCAAACTTTTTAAAGCCTGAACATGTTACTAATTTTAGTTAATACGAAAATGTTTAAGCTTCCTAATTCACTTTTGGTGAGCACACACTACTAAATGGGTATGTACACGTTAACAAGAAAGTGACTGAATTGATATTACACAATTGAACAGTTTTCTGCTTTGAATTCTAATGAAATGTAAGAGAAATATATAGAAAAATATTACACTCTATTTTTCCTTTAAATCTATTTACTTGGAGTGGATTTATCTATTAGAGCTTGTCTAGAAATTTTGAGATCTTAGACAAATATTATACTTCAGTCATATTTTAATATAATTTATTTATTTTATTTTATTTTTTAACTTTTCAAACTGTAAATTTATTAATTAAAATTAATTAAATAATAAATTTCAAAATTTCACTTTACAGTAATCCATTTAATCACTATCTTGCAACATAGTTAATTTCAAGCTGAATTTAAATTCTTTTAATTTTGAACAACTTTTTTTAATAATGAATACTTATAAGTATTATTGATAATATTTTATAAACATTACATGCAATAAAAAATTAATTTTTAATATAATTTAATATTTCTAATAAAACAATAATTTCTTTCTTTGGTATTTGTTTCATTAATTTCAATTCAGAAAATAAAAAATGTTAACACTACTAGTTACTATTGAATTAATGCTTGCTAAAACTTAAATTGATTTCAAAATTAATAAAATATTTTTTAACTTATTTTCTTTTAAAATATTTAACTATTTCGAATAAAAAAAAAATTAAGGTGATTTTATATTTTAAAATTTGTCCAAATAACTTATGAATTAAAGAAAATAAATTATTTTGATATGTATACATTATAATTAAAACCAAAAGAATTCTTTTATAAGAACTAAATGAATTAATCTTTAATTGAATGTGTAATTTATTACTATTATTTTCATCAAAATATTTTTTTATGGATCATACTATATTTTTGAAATCTAATCTCTATTCATTTCAAAGTCAAATTATTATTTTTTAATTTAAAACAAATGTAAATTAATTTCCATATAACTTTTTAAAAGAAATAACACTTTCAAATACTTTACAACAATATCTATATATACATATTTTTAGATTATATAATCTTACTAACAAATAAACTATTAATAATATAATAAAGTTTATTTTATTGATAAATTATTTTAAAAATATATATAAAAATTAGAAACTTAAATAGACGTAAAGCAGCTATCTTATTGGCCTTATGCTAGCCAGGACTCTATTATCTATAAGCTAAGCTCAAGTTAGAAATAGGACTAATTGAAACAACATTAAGGTCAAATGAAGATGAAAATAAAGTTAAAAATTCAGTTGGCAGAAAACATGAAATTTTATGTTCCAAAAATTTTCACATGATAATGTCTTGTGAAATTTTAATATAAAAACATTAATTTCTTTTAATTAATTTAATTATTTAAATAAGAAAAAATTAGTCAAACAATGGAAAAACTAACTTGGTATAAAAATATAAATTATTTTTCTCAAAAAATAATATGATATTGTTATGTATTTTTTTTGTACAATTGTATCATTAAATTTCAACTTATAATTTCATGTGTACGAATGGATCCAAACCTAGTCGATAGAAGAGATTGACCGACTATATACGTTAAATTCATCCAACAAAAAATATATGTGAATCAAATTTAATATAAAAATATTTCTAATATGTTTAAAAAACAGATGAGTCTTTACTAATATTTATTTAAAAAATATTGAAAAAATCCCTTAAAAGAAAATGTTCTTTGAAAACTAAATCTAAATTCAAAAGTCGGTTATGTGTATAGAATTTGTTTGTACCTTATAATGTCTGTAGTAAAGACGGTTGTCTTTAATTAAATGTATAAATTAGAATAATTTTGAAGTTATTCATTTTATCTTTCAAAATGAACAAAAATATTTTTTAATATTTTATTTATTGTTATTAATATTATTTTTTAACATGAAAATTTTTATTACTAAAAAAGGTTTATTATTATAAAAAATTTATTATTGTATTTTTATCTTTTTAATTTAATCTTTTTACCTTTTTAATTTGATAATAGAGTCCCTTGTTCCTACTTATCTTCAGTTATAATGATGTTGTCATTTCTTTTATCGTTTTAATTTTTTTAATTTTTAATTTCGAAAGGGTTTATAATAATCAAATCAAAGTGTATCCAAAGTGGTTATTATTTATTTTTAATGATTTTCAAAATAATCAAATTGAAAGTGTATTTGAAATAATTATTATCAAATCTTTATTTTAAAATAATTTTAACAAGATACTAGATTAACGTTAAATTTTTTAGAAGATGATTAACGTTAATTAAGAATATAATTTAAGCAACTTATTATTAACAATAGAAAAAGGTGGCTAAAATATATTTGATTTTTTTTTATAAAAAAAAGGTATAATCAAGCTGCGTATGTATAAACTTTACTTTTCAAACATTTGTACCCAAAATCCACTAATAATATTGTTGGATAGAATTTTATCTCGGGTAAATTGTATTTGCTTCGGATGGGAGATTTTAAACGATCTGTTCTTGCAGGACCAGGATTCATCCATTTGTTTATTTTACATAACCATTGTCTTATAAGGTTGGCTCTAATATTAAGCAAGTTGTGTTTCTCTGTTGTTTATTTAGATGAGGATTATGTTTCACCAATCAAATGAAAGAAGAAAATTATATTTTTTGCTGGGCCCTCTAGATCCTCAACACGCTTATTGCAGACAGTGGTGTTCATACTTCACATTTGAACAGTAAATTTTCTAATTAATAATTAGCAAAATTTTTTTGAACAACTAGATGAAACAATGAAAAAATATTTGGAAAATATTGAAAACATATTTATTCTAAGAGAAATTATGAAAAGCTATTGTACGAAATTATATACGAAGGTTATCTTGTGATTCCTGACAAATTAATAATTTTATTTTTTCCAATTTAAATTTATGAATAACCAATAAAATATGTACAAATAAATTCATTTATTTTATAATTACAAATTGATTAGGTTCACATGTTTAACAAATGTTAGTTGTTAATTTTTTTAATGAAAAGGATTTGCATCAATGACCTCTTTCTTTTTCCTTTTTTTAAGTCAATCTTGTAACTTTTATATTGAATTTTGTTAATCAAAATTTAAAACGATGGGGTGATAAAACAAATTGTATTGAAACAAAAGATGTAAAGAAAAGTATGAATATTGTGAGAGATGAAAGGAGAAAAACTAGACTCATTAGTGGTTTGTGCTTTTTTCTCAATTTTTTCGACAATTTTGGGTTGTAGACTTGTAATGAGTGGCTGCTACTGCGAAGTTAATTTAAGACTAAAAGTTATGATGTTGAATGGAGTTGAGGTTGGATATATTGATGATTTGTATGTGAATGATGAAGTTCCATAAACCAATGCATGTTATTCACTAAATTAGTAAAAAGTGGAGAAACTAAGTTAAACGTTGGAAGAGAAATGTAATTTATATCTCTCTTTTAATTGTCTAGAAAACAAAAGAAAAAAAAAAATGGTATGTATATTGCATTACCTGCGTGTCTAGTTTTCAGTATGAAATGGTATAAAATTTTCAGTATGAAATTTGAGTAAAAGTTATAAGAGACTTCCACCTATATTATATAAAATCAAACACACTTGTTTTACTTGAGCTTTTGCTTCTTGTTTTCTTATGCCACTTTGGATTTGATTATGGTCGTGTTAGTTTGAATTACCGCGATTGGATTGTGACTGTTAAAATCCTCCCCGCGGGATTATTATTATTGTTATATATTTAATATTTTATTTTATTTTATAGTAATTTGACAACAAAAATTACTAATTATTTAATAATAATTATAAATATTACTTCTATCATTGATATCATTATTATCATTTTTAATATTTTTATTTTTATTAATAAAATTTAAAATGATAAATTAAGTAGTTGATAAGAGTTTATCATGACTCTTAATTATTTATATATCTCATATAAATAAATAAAGTAAACAATAATTTAATAATTTATGTATATTTTTATTTACAAATTTATGTTTATAAATTTTTATAACATTTATACATTATTTATTTATTGATTTATTTATTTATATTTTTAATATTTAAATTCATCTCATAGTCACAATCTATTTTTATTAAATATTTTTTTACCAATATAATAATATTTATATAAGTTTTAATTTATCCAACAATTACTCTAAATATGTTATAAATTTCACTCATACATACATTTTAGTCATTTATATACAATTAGATTTCCAAAAAAAAAAAAATTAATATTAAAATGTTATATACTATAATTTATAAAATTAAAAAAAAAATCAGGATGGGCCAAGGCCCCTAACCTCCAATGTAGGTCCGTCCATATTTATACATACCATCCAAACCTTCTTATTAGGCCGATCCGTTGTTAGACATTTAGTTTTGTATTCGGTTAATCTATGATATAAAAATTCCTTTTTATTTTCAGTGAGTAAATATACAAAATAATGATTATTTTATTATATAAAAACCCATCATTACAGGTACACGGGCGATGCCTTTTTTTAAAAAATTATTATGTTTTATTTAATTTAAATGAAGGCAATAAATAGTATGGGTTAAACTTTAACATTTGATCATTTAAAAAAAAACAATTATTGATCATACTATTAAGATTTCACATTAGTATAAAATATATCAAATTTATAAAATTTAATAATATTTTAAATGTAAATTAATGCTTTATCACACCCTTTATTTTAATGTATATTATTTAAGACATAAATAAATATTTACTACTATATCTCTATTCCTAATTATAAAATTTAATTATCTTTTTTATAAAGATTAAAAAAGTATAATTAATTTAATTAATAATAATAAATTTGTTTGATTTATATATTTTTTCATAAATATTATTACTATTAATAATTTTTCTCTTTTAAATATATATCAATACAATCTTTCTGATATTTAATTAAAAATATCTTAATCTCAAAATAATACATAAAATAATATAAATTAGGTCTTATATAAAAAAATAAATAATTTAAAAAAATTAGATGTTATAAATAAAAATGGAGATAATATTATATATATAACTTTAAATTATTTAAATTAAATATACATAATTATTAAAATAATATTATAAAAATATGAAACATGTCTACATAATTATTTATAAAAATATTTAAAATGATTATTTTAAAAAATACTACCACTTAATTTCAATTAATCTACATGTATACTCACTGAAACCCCAATATATCCAAACCTTATAAACTGTCGTGCACGTCCTCCAACCATTCTTTTGCACCCAAAAAAAGAAAGATCTTTTGGTATGCATTAATTATCAATTAATTTGATATATAGTGTTGAATCTAAGCAAGTTTCTCTGCATTTATGAACCGTGTCGAATCTAATGAAGTTTTCGTGTATTTATGAACCGCTTTGGTGGATGGGAACCTATAATATCAATAGCATCTTTCATATCACAATGAGAAAAAGAATTAGGAAGAGATAATATCAACAAAAGTTAATCTTATGGAATTTTAAAGTGTTTAGGAAAGTGAGAAAAGTCTTATGGATAATACCAAAGACGGACTCGTGTCCAAAGGAGAGTGTCACAAAATTATTTTGTAGGAAATGATTAATGACCAAACTAGTCAATGAACTTGTAATTTGTTGTGAGTTTTAAGGAAAGTGGAAAGAAAGCCTTGAAACTATATTCTGTTTTATTGAAAATTTTAAATTTAATCATTTTTATTTTAGTAAGAAAAAGAGTTAGGATTTAATGACTGGGGACTACGTATGAAAATTGAAGTTTATTATATAAGTATTAAAATTCAAAATTCATACAAAATGTTCATGACCATGTGTTTTATTACAATATCTAAGAGCATATAATAGAAAATATATTTATATGAAAGATAAACTAAATATATTTTTAAAGACCCAAGATTATATACAATAATCATCAATTTGACAAATTATCAGGAAATGAATTTATAATAAAAATTAGCATCTATATTCATTATTATTTTTTTTTATCAAAAAACCTATTAATTATGTTCTATCTTTTAGAAATTATGTGAAAGATTATGTTCTAAAAATCTATTAAATTTGAATAAATTATGTTGCTCACTAAAATATCTTTTATGACAATAGTAGTTTACAACTATCAAAAAATAAATTTTTTTAGATTATTGAAAAATAAAAAAAGAAATAATTGTGTCATGACAAAGACTATAACTTTAGAAGCAAATTACGTAATAGACCATTAGTACAATTTGATATTTAATTTTGATTTCTATGATTTACACAACACACATGTTTGGACCCAGACATTTGGGATTGGAAACATGTTGTAACCCCATTAACAAAATATATATATATAAAATGATATTTGAAAGATAATTTTTTTTTTCTTGATGTGTCTTAAAGTTCAAATTGTCAATATCTTGGATGGTAAGTTTACTCCCTTCACAAATATTTATAAATAATTTTTAATCCTCAAATCAATATAAATGAAAGACTAATAAAATTATTTGATTGAAAATGTAATCATTTATAATTTTTAAAATAATAATAATTATAAAATAAAAAATATTAAAAAATGACACTCAAATATTTTTTTTAAAATAAAAATATATAATAATCTCTATAATAAAAACTATAAAAAGGAGTATAATATATTGTGAAAAAATAAACAAGATAAATAACACTAAAATATTATTATTTATACAACCAAACCCATTAAATAAAATCAATTACCTTAATATATATATATATATCTATCTATATTAATATTAATATTAAAAAACTTAATTAAAAAAATGGAGAGCCTCTCCAATGTCCTAAGTACGCATGTCCTAAATTTTGGTCTTTGAACATAAGTTAATACTATAATCTAAGTCACACGTTACATATAAAATTTTGAATTGAAGTGAACGACGAATTATAAGTTTAAGTTTTATTAATTTTATTAATTCTAAAGACTAAACTGGTAGCAAATAACACTCTTAAGAATTAAATTGATTGTTTACTCATTACTTTGTTATATATATATAATTTTTTTTGTTACTTTCATTAAATCTTTAGTGTGTAGACGTTATTTGCCTATAAAATAAAATAATCATATTTAATTAAGAACAAAAAATTATTATATCTTATTCTAACTCAATCAGATCTTTAAAAGTTAGTTCAGTGATCAAAATATAAGATAACTATTATATCATGTTATAATTAGTTGTTTAATGCATCAATAGGATGTGATTATGTTAGCTTATCACCTACACTATATTAGTATATTATTTTATATTTTTGTAATAATTTTGAAATGTAAATTTAAAATATATTTAATTAAAATATTAGAAATTAAATAATATTATTTCAATAAATTTTGTACAAATAATATTAAATATAATAAAATTCATTAATATTATATTGTGATAAAAAAATTATATCAATTATTTAAGATATGTTATAATATTACTATAATCATTGTAAGTATTTAATATTAACTGTGTCATTTATTTAATTTTTATATAGTTTTTATAATTTAAAAATGAAATAATATATGAAATTCAAGAGTATTAAAGACATTTTTATATAATTTAAAAATAAAATAATATTTAAAAGTTAAAATATATAGACATCAAATTTTTAAAAATTATTATATAATAATGATAAAATGATAATAATATCCTATTTTATTATTTAGGTTGATTGATTCATTTGGATCACTTTTACAAATTATTTTTTAAATTGGATCAATTCAAAAAATATTTATTAACATGTGTTTGTTTTTTTACTATTAACCTAGTTAAATCAAAATTTAACTTATTACTTCATTAATACATCAATATTTTTTATTTTAAAAATTGAAGTGTGATTCCACGTAACATGTTACATCAAAAAATCACAAATGAAACTATTGTTCAAAATAATAATTTCATCCTTTCCACATTAAATTGGTGTTAGAAGTTGTGAAACAACTATAATTATAATTGAAATTGCAGTTTTATAAAACAATTAAAAATAAAATTTAGAATTATACTTTTATAAATCATTAAAAGTGCAATTTGAAATTACAATTTCATTTATTTTTTCTTTTCTTTTTCTATTTAACACAAAATTGGACAAAGCTAAAACAACTTGAAATTGTAATATTAAGGTCTAACCCATTAGATTTTGCTCATATATAAATAGCTTGTTTTGATAACATTAAAAAAAAAACCTTGTGATTTAAAATTTAAAATTTAAAAAATGAACCATGGGTTACATGCTTGTTAAAAAAATTAACCATGAGATAAAATTATAAATTTTAATTTACAAGATTTTTTTTATGTTTTCAAAATAAATTATTTATAAATGAACAAAACATAATGGGGTAGACGCTAATTAAAATGAAATGCAAATCTATCATGAAGCAGCTATTGTAAATTACAATTTTAAGTTGATTCAACTTTGTCCAACTTTATGGTTAAATTCGAAAAGAAAAAGTAAATGAAGCTACTATTTTGTATTGCACTATTAATTGTTAATAAAATGGTAATTTCAAATTGCTTTTTTAATTGTATATAAAAGTGTAATTCCAAATTACACTTTTAATTATTTCATAACTTCTGAATTTGACGTGATAGAGATGAAACTTCTATTTTAAATAACAATTTCATTTGCAATTTTAATGTGGTTTGCTATGTGAAATCATACTTCAATTGTTTTTTTCTTAACAAAATGTTTTGTTTAATGAAATCATAAGTCAAATTTGTAATTTGACTAAGTTAATGATTAAGATAAACTGTAAAATAAATTCAAAATATAAGAAGATAATTAAATTGTGTATTAATTTTTTTTATAAAACCTTCGTTGAAAACTCGTGAAATGGTTGTCTGTATTTTTTAAAAGAAGACAGAAAAATATGTTTTAAACATAATAAATAGATTGTAAAACTTTTTTTATGACAATGATTCTCCCAATGGATGAATAGTTAAAAGAAAACAAGAAAATACAAGAAACTTTGTAATAGTTTATCTCTCCTACTAAGACTGCGTTTAGTTTTTAATAAATTATTAAGTTTTAATGTATTAATAATATATAAGTATTCTTTTACTAAATTATTTTTGACTCTACAACAATTAGTACTTTTTTTAGTATTTTTTAGTTATTACAAAAGTATTCTTTCTCAAGTTATCGTTGATGTTCACATTCTTCTTCTATTTATAAGTAGCGTCTTTAATTATTTGTTGTCTCACATTACATGCTGCATTAATTATTTTTTACTAATTAATCACCTAATCTGTTGATAAAACAATTTTCTTACCTAATTTTGTAAGTTCCTGTAAAAGATCAATAGTCAAATATGGATTGTGTGTTGTACGTACTGACTTTATCAAAACACAACTCTTGAAGATGATAAAAGTCTTAAAAATATGCTTCAAAAAGTCTTCTTTGTTTCTTGAAACATTTTCTACAACATAATGAAAAAATACTTTTATATAATAACTGTATGTGATAATAAATATTTTAAAATTCATATAAGATGAAACATATAGATAGATAATAAAAGAATATATATATATGAAGACGATAAATAGATGATATGTCTAACAGATCATCGAACAAACTATTCATTTGTCTCATACAGTAAAAATTAGTTATTTTTTGCAACATGAAAACATAATTGCTAATAGTCTGATTTGTCTTTATCTTAGCATATACCCATTTTAATAAATACTATTAAAACATACACATTTTAAAAAACAATTTGTAAATAAGAGAGATCAAGTTGTTACAAGAACAATTCTAAAAAAGTCACTTACCACTCTTATCATTTTTTTTTTTAAATCTAATGATTTTGATAAATATTTAATATTAACAATTAGATTTTAATAAAATGGGTAATAAGACTGGAAAATAAATATTTAAAATAACTTAATTTATCTTCGTTTGTAAAAGTGACCAAATTGATCAACCAACCATAATATTCAATCTACCATAAAAAAAATTAAATCACATATATATTAATTAAAAAATTATTCAATACGTATCAGATATAAAATAATATGAGAATTTATTAGAAGAACTAAAGAAATATAATGTTTTATGTTATTTAGAGACTAAATTAATATTAATTTCTTATTGATGTCATATTTTATCTTTTCTGTGACTTAAATTAATATTTCTTATATTTTAAGAAATAAAATATACAAGGAAACTCAACTAATTTTACAGGAAGTAAAATAATAATTTACTTTAATTTCAGTGATATAGTTAGGGTAGTACATATGCAATCATACCCAGTAAATTGGTACAAAATTAAGTACTAAAAAATCTCTGTTAGGCTTACATCTCAAGGATGAGAAAAAACCTTATAAGATAAAATAAAACATAAAAAAATGAAATAATATGAGTATTAATTGTTGACCCTGCTTGAATGCCAAAAAAATTTCTCAATAGTTCTGATTAACGTGTATTAAAATGCAAGAAATACTTAAACCAAACACACATATAGTGACCTCTAAGACTAAATTATCACGCAGTGAAGACTGTCTGCTTAGAGAGAAAACTAAACTAACTACCTACTGACAAAATCAAAATAAGGAGGAAGATTTCCAAACGGTCATTATTCGACCTTAAGCATTTTCTCTGTTATTTCTTAAGCTTTTTCATAATTGATAGTTAGATTGCATCTCAGGTATGTCTCTCTCTTCCGTTGCCTTTAGCGTTCAATCACTTGGTGCAAATCAATCTTTACCAACCAATACTCTTGACTTAAATCATTGGCATTAATTAGAAACTTTTAAATTTTAAAAATTCATTAATAAAATACAGAGGGGTTAGACGCGACTTGATATATATTTAAAGATCACAATGAGTATGATTTAGATAAAATGTTATAATATTTATTCTTATATTTATATTTATTTAAAAAATTATACTAAAACTATATTTATATGAATAATAATTTTAATATTTGTATTTTTTTATTAGGTACTTGAATGTTCACCTGTATTTGTTACTTGATTTTAATCAATATAAAAAAAAACTAATGAATAAATAATATTGGTTAAAAAATATGATAGTAATTAAATTAAAATTTAATCTAAAGATTTTTACAAAATATAATCATAAAACATTACAAAAAATGAAATTCTATTCAAAAGACTTTGATTTAAATATGTTTTTTATATATGTAAAATAGTCTATTTTGATTTTACTACTTAAATTAGTATTTTTTTTTAAATATTAGTATCTCACATTTTTATGTTTGATTTTAGTATTTGTCATTATACTAATTCTAGTAAGTGATTACTTGACAAATAATTAGTAAAAAAATTCAACAAAAAAAAAAATTATTCAGCGACACAAAAAAATCTAACAAAAAAATAAAATTAACTTTTAATACATGATGTGCGACAAATAATCTGTAGGAAAATCCAACCGAAAAAACTGTCCAGCAATAATAGAAAATTATGACCAAAATAAATAAGGTTAACTTTTAATATATGATGTACATTTGTCACGTCATCACTTAACGAGTATAATGATAGGTAGTAAAATCAATCATAAAAAAATGTGAGATACTAAATTAAATTAGTAATTTAAGTAGTAAAATCAAAATAAATTATTTCTTTAATTCTCTATTTTTATCTATCTATATATAGGAGACGACTCTAGTAAGAACACTTGAAAAAATGAGAATGATTAATAACAACCATTATATCAAGATTAAAAATAATAAACCATTGAGATTAAAATACTTAAAAATTCAAATTAAAATATGATGTAACTGTCAAATCTTTAAAAAATTCATGAAAGAAAAATTAAATTTATAAAATATATCAATTATTTCATCCTAAATTATCTCAATTATCTTATCACTATTCTTTAAGTTTATTCTTAATTCTTCACCATCATGATAACTACCACCATTGTCATGGTTGTCGTTGTCATCATAACCCTGATTATCATTATTGTCTCCACTATCATGACCACCGCATATCACCATTGTCATGCTTATTGTTGCTACTATAACTATGATTGTCGTTGTCACCATGCACCACCACAATCATCAACGTCATTGTCATCATTATTGTTACCATTGCTCAGTGATAGCGACAATGATTACTGTGGTGCGTGGTCACATGGTGGTGATGACGACAATAGTGGTTGCGACGATGATAGTAGTCATGGTGGTGGTGATGATTAGTTAATTGAGATATTTTAGAATGTGATAATAAATATCTTATATTTGATTTTTGTTTAGTTAATATTTTAAAAATTTGATACTTATATCATATTTTAATTTGATTTTTAAATATTCTAATTTCAATGATATATTATTTTTAATCTTTGTATGATGGTTATTATGAGTTGTTCTCATGTTCTCATATAAGTGTTCTTACTAGAATCGTCAAAATTGGTTAAAATGAAAAGCCTAAATTAAAATACTTAAAATTTAAATATCTCATGTAACCAACAAATCTTTTAAAGATTTGTAAAAAAACAATCAAATCTCTAAAAGATTTTAATTATCAAATTCTAAAATGTCCTAATTATCATTGATAAATCATCATCACCATGCCTAGCATCACTGCCACCATGATAACCGTTGTTGCCATCATGACTGTTATCACCAGTGGTAGTGGTGACAATAGTGACAGTGACGATGACGATGACAATAGTCACAATGGAGACAGTGGTCATGACAATAACGGCGACAATGACAATGGAAACGACAATTATGGGGGCAACACTAACAATTATCATAGTGGTGATAATGGTGATGGTCATGGTGGTAGTTGCGATGGTGGTGAATGATCATGATGGTAGTAGTTGCAGTAGTCATGGTAGTGCTTACAAGTTAATGATAATTTTAATATTTTAGAAAATAATAACTAAAATCTTGGAGAGATTTAATTTTTGTTTGGTGAATCTTTTAAAAATTTGTTAGTTACATAAGATTTTAATTTAAGTTGAAGTATTTTAATCTAAGTCTTCCATTTTAATCTAATGATTAAGATTATCATTCTCATTCTCTTATAAGAATATCATTCACATGTGGTATGCTGCTTCTCTCTATATGTATTTTGTAAATTAAAAGCTCACCTAGAATAAGTTTAAAAGGACATCAAACGTATTTATATTAATAATTAAATTGTGTACTTTATCTAGTGAACTTTTCATATTTAGAATTAATATTGCTTTTGTGATTCAAATCTTACACTTAAGTTAGTTTTAAAAATAATTTTCTGTTTTCTATTCTATTTTCAAAATAGTTGCAAAGGTGTTACCCTTTAAATTAAATTATTTTCACTATTTCATACATACATATTGAAAATAGAAAATAAAGTGAAATAAATCAATATTTTTATAATTACTTGTGAAATAAAGAAATAAAAAATAAAAAATAGTTTCTTAAATTAAAATACTTATGTTCTTAAGAAAGGAGATATTGTTATACAAGTACCCCCATCAAGTAACATAAGGATATAAAGGATCCCAAAATATCATCCTTAAGGATTAATGACAAGTAGTGATTTAATTCTTAACTACTCAAGCAAACAAAAAATAATGTGATTTGAACTAGAAAAAAAAATCAATGTGAAAGGTGTGTTAGAGTTGAAGGAGAAAGTTAAGACTCATTTTGAAAGACTTTTTTATATGCTTTTCTTGGCAATGACCATAGATTGACTGTGTAAAAATTGCACAGATTTCAATAAAAAGAAAGTAAGTGACTATCTAGTGACTCCATTTTCCAAAGAAGAGATTAAGGTGACAATATGAGATTAAGAAAGTTCCAAGAGCTTGGGAATTGCTGGTGTGTCATTTCCTTTCATTAAGGATTTTTAGTATATTGTCAAAGATGACTTTGGGGTTCATGAAAAAAACAAGTTGGTATGTGGTTCTAATAACTTATTTTATTATTATTTTGGTGCCTTTAAAAGATAATATGCATGTTATATGAGAATTCTAGTTAATATCTATTGGTGACTTTGGCAAGTGTCCCAAATTGTGCAAGTAACAAAGTGATAAGTAAAGTTGTTTTCACAAGAACTTGTACAATAATAGGATAATTAAAAGTATAATTTATAGACTACGAATTTTGAGAGATTTATTAACCAAATTCATAAACAAATGCAAAGAAATTAAAAGAGAAAAAAGTAAGAAAATTGGTTTTGAAAATTTAGAAAACACTTTTTGTGTGTAGAAAATGTGATCTAAATCAATTGAAATAAATAATCGAGGTTTAACTTCATTAGACTTCCTAACATGCGATTACTACCCATTCCTATTCAATTAAGTTTATATCATCATTAACCCACAAGTTTATTCCAACCTTAATCTCTTAAGTAAGAGAACCTAAGTCTTTTTTATTATACTATCAATCCCTTTAGTTAGTTTAACCAAACAACTTGAATTAAGAAAAAGGATTTAGCAATGATTATTCCTCTTTACCCTATCCTTAGGTATAAATAAAATTAGTTGTCTCCTTGAATTCGCAATTCCAAAAGAATTTTTCAATTAAAATTAAAATTATAGAATCAAGTAATTGATTGATGAAGCCAAACATAAGCGTTAAGTATAAAAGAAGAACAATAATAATACTTTTATTGAATAAAAATAAAAGTAGAAATTACATGAAAGTAGGTCCAACTACATTAAATCCCAACAAATAAATAACTTAACTATTCATGGATATAGAGGAAGAAGTAATAGATGAAGAAAGAAATGAGAATGATTCAAGAACATCCAAGTCATTAGGCAACGTCTCCATTCTCTTATCTTCTTAATGCCCAACGTTTGTTACCCTTTTCTATTATAAAGAATCCTTATTTAAGTCTATATAGGCTAAATATGGTTCAAGCCTAAAGGAAATCAAAAACAAAAAAAAAATAGAATTTATTTTCACAAGTTCCAATGCACAGATGCACGACTTGCATGCACAAGTATGCAACTCTCGACCTTTCAAATTTTAGCATTTTCGAGACTTCCACATGTGCATAGCTTGTGTGTAACTCTCAACTTTCAAAATTTTATTATTTTTTAGACTTGTATAAATGCATGCCTTGCTTGCGTATGTGTATTCCTAAGACTTCCCATAAGCTTCTCAAGCCTCCATAAGACCTTCAAAGCTCTAAACTTCAACCAAAACAATCTTCAATACATTAAATCACTCTTAGGACATCTCCATTGCTTACTTCAAGCTTCAATAAAGTTCCTAAAAACCACAAAAATATCCTAAAGATCAAGAGTAAAAGGTATAAACAAAAGAGCATAAACAAAGCTTAAAGTCACGAAAGATATCAAATAATTGCCCTTAAACTACTACAAAATATAGGAATATAAGGAAACTATCAATGTCTCTTATTGGATGTATGAATAAAGTACTCACTAAACTAGTAGCAAATAAGTTTCAAGTTAAAAATGATGTATAGGTGATATCTAAATGTCAATAAGCTTTGTTTTTTAAAGGGAAATATAGATAGTGTCCTTATTGCTAATGAGTTGGTGGATGAAGTGAAGTGAAAAGAAAAATAGATTTTTGTTTAAAATTGATTTTGAGAAAAAATATGATTTAATGTATTGAGATTTCTTATATTACATGATGGAGAGTATGGAGTTTTCACTTCAATGAGGTCATGGATCCAAGAATGTCTTTCCACAACTATGGTATTTATACTAGTCAATGACAACCTAATAGATGAAGTCAAGATGGGCAAAGGACTAAGAAAATGGGATCCATTCTTCCCATTCTTTTTTCTCGTTGTTCTTGAAGGCTTAAATGTGATGTTTGGTGAGGTTGTGCATTTGTGTCTCTTTGATAGGTATAAGCTTGATTTTATAAGTCAAAGCATTAATCATCTATAGTTTGTGAGGCCACTTTTATAATTAAGAAGAGTTATAAGAATGTTTGTTCAATTAAGGTGATCCTTCAACTGATTGAGGCGGTGTTGGGACTAAAAGTGATTTTTCACAAGAACAAATTGCTAGTTGGGCATGTTAATGACTAATGGATGTTAAAGGAAACTTTACCTAAATTATATGGTTGATGGGTTTTCTTTTGTATTACTTGGCTTACATATTGGTGTTAATCACATGTAATTAGTGACTTGGTTATTGATTATTGACAAAGTGCAAACAAAGATTAGTTTATTGGAATAGTTAACATATTTCCTTTGGAGATAGGATTGTGCATTTAAAATTAGTCTTGTTCTCATTGCAAAGCTACTTTCTTTCTTTCTTCAATGCCTCAACTAGAATCATTTTGTTACTTGAATCTATTTTTAAAATTTTTATTTGGGGTGAAGGTGAGGATACATACAAAGTACACTAGGTTGTTTGGCAAAATGTATGCAAAAGAAGGGGAAAAAAATAAGAGGGAGGTCTAGGAATTAAGAACCTTAGGGCTTTTAATTTGACTTTATTAGGAATATGATTATGGAGATTAAGAATAAAAAAAAGTATCGTACTTCAACGTATTGACTCATTATTATAAACATTGTAGAAAAGAATCTTGGTTTACTAAGGAGTAAAGAATTGATATGGTAGAGGGATATTCGTAGTTGATAAGGTAAAGGATAATGGAAATATCTTGTTTTGGCATAGGAACAAACAGTAAAACAGTTTTGAAAACAAAATATAAGTCTCACAAAACATAACCTTCTTCAATATCTTTATAGTTTGCCCTAATTTGATTTCAACCTAAAACCATTTGGTATCCTTTATATATTGTCAATTACTCCTTCTGGCCCTAAATATAACACACTATTTTGAAATTTTCTTATCCTTTTTTATAAGATTATTTTCTAGCTTTTTCTTGCATTAATTATTTTTTGACCAAAATATTCTTAATTATTTTAGTTCATAAATAATAAATACTATAAATTGTCTCTTTCTTTTTCTTATGATGATTAAAGAATTTAAAATTTTAGTTTTAAAAATTAAAGCTTAACTACTATTACTCTCTCTCCATGCATTAATTATTTAGATGAGAAATAATTACGTAGAAAAGTAATATAGTTAGTCTTAATAACTTTAAGTATAATTTTAAAAAATATTATAATTACAAACAAATTTGAGGCTATTAACCAAATTAATTAACTTTCTTAATATATATGAATTTATTATAAATATCTTATGTTTAGAGATGCAATGAGTACAATGAAACAAACTCCAAGTTAAAATTTGAAAAGTGAAGTAGTCTAAAGTCTTAGAATGTGGGTTATAGGGCTAATTTAACCCTACAATACTAACTTATAAGGTGAGGGTTACCCTTCACCTATATAATATATTTTGGCCATATCTTGAGTTGATGTTAGATCTCCAATACACATCTTTCATATCGAGGATTGGACATCTTGAATGTAAAGTTTGCAAAATTGAATATTTACAAGTGGTCTGATAACAAGTGATATGATAAACTTAACAACACACTAAGATAGACTTTGATACCATCTTAGAATGAGTTATGAATTTGATTCAATCCTACAAAATTGACTTGTATAGTGAGGATTGCCTCCACGTATATACTCTAATTTGATTATATCATTAGTTGATGTGAGATCTCCAATAGTCTTATGTCATGTTGAGTATTAGAAACCTCAAATGTGATTTCATAAAATTGATTATCTACATATGATTCAATAGTGACCTAATAACAAGTGACAAGATAAGCCCAACAACAGATCATCAAAGTAGTCTGATCAATCCTACAAAATCGATTTGTAAGGTGAGACTTATTCCTTATATACTATATTTTGATCATACCTCTAGTTGATGTGAGATTTCCAACATAAAAAACTATGCTTAACACAAAAGTATGCGTGATAAAAAGTATTTTCACAAAAATATTGTGCTGCACACCAAAATAAAAAGTTTAACTAAAAGATTATCCGCTTTGTATTTTTCTTGAATAAATTACAATTGTGTCGGGACTATAATAAAAAATTAAAAGAAATAAAATGAAAAAATAGGAATTAATAACTTATTTAAGCATATTTTATACAAATTAAAGAAACAAATGTTCTCTCTTAAAAAACAATTTTAAAGAATCTACTAAATGAATCTAAAAAATTATCTTACATCTTTATATTTCAATTACATATAATTTTATTTCAACTAAGTGAATTCCACAAATTTATCAAAATGGCCCATTGGTCTGAATACAGTCGTACCTTGCATAAGATACAGTTAGATAATCTTAAATGCTGATTCATGCTTGTCTAACGGTGTTATTGTTACGTAACAGTTGCTTTACAAGATAAAATATTATCCATAAACTTGTTCTTATAGGACAATGACAGAAATCTGCCGAGCATTACTCATTAAACAGATTTTACACTTTTTAAATAACTGTTAAGTGCCTAAGAGACGATGTTATAAAATGTATCTTTTTTTTATGCTTGTTATAAAACAAGCATTCTTTTTGTTATAAACTGTATCTAACTTTATAAAACAAGCATTCTTTTTGTTATAAACTGTATCTAACTTTATAAAACAAGCATTCTTTCAAAGAGTATTTTTCCTATTTATTAAAATGATAACTGCTAATTCAGAATACAAGCAATACTATATAAAGCAAAATAAGTAGTACTATATTTATACATACTTTTAATAACACCCAGTACAATTAATTTATTTTTGTATATCTTTCCATTGCGTATCATCCATCTTATCTATTTATTTCTTAAATATCAATTTAATTCTTAAAAAATAATATTTTTTTAATTTTGATTTTTCAATTTTTTTAATTTTAATTTTATTTTAGTCATGGTCATCAAATAATTTTTTTTATTTTAATTTTTATTATTTTTTAAATGATGTCATAACAATAATTTTGACAATTAAGTGAATTATTACATGATATAATATGACAGTTATGTGTATATTTTTTGTTAAATTATATTTTTTTTAATATTTTATTAATTAATTTAACATTATTGATTGTTTTGAAAATGTGATTTAAAACACATTTTACTAAAATAAATTATACGTGACTATCTCATTAAATTTTATAAACTTATTTTACTGTTAAAGTTATTATTACGACATCATTTAATATTGTTACTTGACAACAAATATTAAAATAAAAAATAATTTTTAAAAATTAAAATAAAAAAAATTATAAAAAATTAAAATAAAAAATTATTTTTTAAAAACTAAATTGATATTTAAGTCTTTTCTTTTTCATATTTCTTTCTTACAATTTTGACAATAAAAGATATAATAAAACATGTAAAACTCCTCACTGAACGAAGAATCTTCAGGGTTGTTCAGAGGTGAAACCTAAAGGCCAAAAACTTGTAGCTACTGGTTACAATTATTGCGTGGGCTCACACCTTCATTACCTGCCAAGACCAATTACTTGTCTTTCCTTGTCAAGTTTGTGCATGCAAACCCCAAAGCATTGCCTGTCTCATTTTGCACGAAATTGACAACTTCAATTTTCGATTTTCCACCGGCTTGACATGTTTGGGATTGTGTTAACATCCCAAGAAATTTTATGAAATATGTAGGATTTGGATTCATGAAGTGGAAAAAGGTATCCAAACATTTATACCCACTAGCTGTTGTTCCATAGAACATGCTAACATTCACATCAATAGCCACAGGAACAATGTTATCTGTAAGTTCAGAAAACAAAGGACTAAATCTTAACAAATATGGTTCCCTGCAAGTTGTTCCCTCAGTACACACCACAAGGTTGTCTAGACTCAGCAATTTGTCCATTATTTCTCTGTCCCTTGTAGTTTTGATGGGTGACACTATTTCACTTAATCTACTCAAGCTGTATGTGACTGCAGAAAGTGATTTGCCTAAAGCAATTGCAACATAAACTGGGTCAAACAACGTTGTGTGATTGCACACATAGAGCATGCCCTTTTGATTTTCTTCATTGCGGCCCATAGACAAGACACTCTTTGTGGACCTTGAATGGAAGTGCTATGCCTATCGTAAATCTGAAGAGACAAAGAAATAATCCAAAGGGTAACCATATGAACAAGGCTATAGAAGATGCAAGCGTGGGCCTGAAAGCGAATCTTCCATCATGGAAGATCAATGGCTTGGGGTACCTCTCTCTTGGAAGAACATGCCAATTTCTCCTCTCATCAGCTATGTGAACCTCCTGCACAAAAATATGTAGTTAGCAAACAGTTATTTAGATTAAACAACACCTGGAATGTGCACATGTCCTTCTTTCCATAAACAGATTTATTTAATAAAAAGGCTTGATGACATGAGTGTGGACATGAATGATCGACTCTTGTATATTTAAAAAATGACCAACCTTGAATTGTTGGAAAGGCTCCTCCTGGTCAATATATTCAATATGGTTGTCTATAGTACCAACACTGCTGTGGTTAATGTTGCCTAATTTAGTACCTGAATTAACTTTATATGAAGGGATTTTAATTGGCTTCTTTTTCTCAAATACTCCCAAAAAGAAGCCACCGAAGGACTTCAAGTCCCTTGCTATAACAGTCTCAACCCCTATATAGTCTTTCAGGAAATTTTCAACCATGACCTTAGGGAACTTACTAAATGCCACTTTTCTCTCACAACACATTACAGGTTCAAATCCTTGCAATCCCATGTCTTCTAAGAAAAACTTTGGCAGAACAGCTGATCCTGTTTTGAACGTGTCCTTTTTTAGGCCAAAAAAACACAAAAAAATCATGATCTCCAAGCCAAGTTGGTCTTCACCCACCAGCCACACCAAGGGGTATGAGAGAAACAAGATGAGAGACCTTAGTAACCCATCAGCTTCAAAAACAACCAACATGAAATAAGAGAACAATGAAGTGGATCGTAATAGAGTGCCCTCAAAATCAAAGATTAGTGTTTCATTATTCGCTGATGTTGCTTTTTTCTGAACAAAAGAAGTGGTTTTTATTTTGCTATAGTTGGGATTCATTGTGTAACAGAAGAAGGGATTTGATTTTGCTTTGCAGCTTCTGGCGTGTGAGGCTTGTTCAGACAAGAATTGAACACTGATATATATTTATACTGTTGGAGTCATATCATGTATTTCCCTTTCCTATCCCTTCCTTCTCTGTTTGCCAATTATAAAATAATATATTGGCAACAAAATAAACTCATAATTAGAAAAATTCCACGTATTCATTACTTTAATGAATCTGACTTTGAAATGACATCATAATTACTTTTGATATTAATCATTAATTAAAATTAAAATTTTATTTAAAAAACATGCATGTATCTTTGTCAAATAGGCTACGTTTGAGGAACACATTTAGTTAATTTGTAGTTTTTAGTTGAAAAATATTTGACCTTATTAATAGTATTTTTATTAGTTTGTAATAGTTTTTGAAAGATTATTTTAAGTAACATTTTTTTAAACATTAACTTTTAATTACTAGCATTTCATATTTATTCATTTTTTATTTTTAAATGTTTATTAAATTTCTTTATTATTTTTCATTTACATAAGTTAGGGCTTTATTCTTATTTGTTTTCTCTTCTTTTACCTGATTTATTTTAACCACTAGCTTATTTATATTATTCTAATATTATATTTCAAGATTTTTTAACTAGTGCATTAATTGAAAAATCAAAGCATAACATCAACTTAAATATATGTTAATTTATTCTATTAGGAACTTGATTGAAAAATATTTAAAAATTTAATATAAGATTAATAATAAAATACATAATATATGTAAATAAAAAATACATAATAAATAAAATTGTAATAATATAATTGATCTGAAATAAAATTAAAATAAATTAATAAATAAAATACATAATAATTGAAAAAATTATAATTAAAATAATTGATCTGCAAATAAAAAATTGGAAGAGTTTATAATTAAAATACTTTTTATCAACAAAATAAAATTAATATTTATATAAAAATATCACATAAATATTTTCATATTTATTAGTTTATATTTATCAACTACTTTAATAAATAACCAGAATGTGAGCTTGTACAATACATAGGTAAATAATTGAAGAGTGAGTACTTTATAATAAAATTATTAATTCTTATATTATTAAAAAAAACTGAAATTATATGAAGCATGAAATATAAAAAAGATAAAAATTATTAATATTTCACAATTAATGAAGTATGAAATATAAAAAAATAAATTATTTCATATATTTAATGAAGTGGTTTAAATATGTTTTAGTCCATGATAAATGATCAGATTTTATTTTTGTTTCCTTATACTTTTTTTATTTTTTGATATTTGATAAATTTCAAATTTTTTTAATTATAAGGTTCATTGAAGTGAATACTCAATATTTTAATATATTTATTTATGCAGACAAATTATAAAAAATTAATTAACACACAACTCACTCCTTAATAGTAATAAGCTAACAACAAAGATTAAAAATAAAAATTTAAATTATTAAAGACCAAAAAAACTTAATTTTTTTATTAAAAATCAAAAATAAAATTTGATCATTTATCAAAGACTAAAAACATATTTAACCTAATTAAATGAATAATTTATTAAATAAATTATCATCTTCTTTAAATACATAACATTTGAAAAAAAAATTAAAAACACT